>JAEQML010067415.1:0-19093 GCA_016904865.1 Pissodes strobi
CGAAAACAAATTAAGAAACAAAAATATTGAATTTTTAGTTGCTTAATACGAAAAAAATATAAAATGTTTAAAAGGGTCAGTGGCGCACATTTCTTTGTCAATAATATTTGGTATGATGCCCCTCGGACGCCACTGGACATTATATTTTTAATCTAGTAAAAGCTAAATGAGCCGCCTATTACTACAGATTAAACTATTAAATTTCAACAAAATTGGTAAAAGAATATTTAAGATATAAATAAAAATATCGATTTTATCAAAAAAGTTTGGAAATGTAATAAACCGGTTTTTACTTTTTTTATCGAAAACAACGCAAGATACGAAAACAACTCGAGAATCAAAAATATTGTATTTTTAGTTGCTTAATACGAAAGAAATATAAAATGTTTGAAAAAGTCAGCGACGCACACTTTTTTTATCAATAATATTCGGTATGAAACCCTCCGGGACGCCATTGGACTTTATATTTTTAATCTAATTAAGCCCCTTATTACTACAGATAACGCTGCCAAATTTCAACAAAATCAGTAAAATCATATTTAAGATATTAACAAAAAACTGATTTTTTATAAAAAGTTTGACACTCTCTATCTTGGAAACTATGCAGTTTCGGACCCATGTTCATATGAAAAAATGTTCATGTTTTCTTATGTAGAATCACCTTCGGTAATTTGGCGATATTATTTCCGGACACCCTGTATAGTCCCCGATTATATTTTCTTTTCTCAATTTTCGCCTCGTCAATTTCTATAATTTTTCCTTCGCCCCCAATGATCTCACTGTGTCTTCATTACCCAAACTAAGCAAAACCAACCCAGACTAACCAAAACTAACCCAGACTAACCCTAATTAACCAAAGTTATTACCCGAACGAAGCAAAACCAACCGAAACTAACCAAAACTAACCCAAACTAACCCAAACTAACCAAAACTAACCCAGACTAACCATAATTAAGTAAAGTTAGTTCACTAACCCAATCTAAGCAAAACCAACCCAAACTAACCCAAGCTAACCCAGACTAACCCTAATTAAGCAAAGTAAAGAGGCAAGCGCGCTACGCGTGCTTATCTCTTCACTAACCCAAACTAACCAAACTAACCCAAACTAACCAAAACTAACCCAAACTAATCAAAACTAACCCAGACTAACCCTAATTTAGCAAAATAAAGAGACAAGCGCGCTACGCGCGCTTGTCACTTTCTTAACTTAAACTAAGCAAAACCACCCCAGACTAACCCCAATTAATAAAGATGAGACAAGCGCACTACGCGGGCTTGTCTTCAGTATCCTAGATTAAGCAAAAATAATCGAAAGTAACTTTAATTAACCAAACAAGAGCATTGAGACGAGCGCGCTATGCGCTTGACCAACCCCGCCTAACACAAAACCATAATTATCCCAAATTAACAAAACGAGCGCGCTACGCGTGGTACTTTCTTAACTAATCCAAATATACCAAACAAGGGCGCATTTGCCTCTCTCTCTTTTGGTCGTTAAATAGTGAGCGTCTTGCGTAGCTCAAAATAGCGAATTATTATTATTATTATTTATTATTTTAATAAATACAAAGTACTTCTGAATCACCATGTATAAAGTGTTGGTTGAATGTATCCAACAAGATACCATATTTTAGAACCGAATAGAAATTACATTTGGCAACACCTATTCATAGAATGACAGCTGGCTGAGTCGTGCTAAGCTAACTCGATGATAGATCACATAATTTAAGAAATCGAAATGCTGAAAGCTGGAATAGTGCCATGTTGACGTGCCAGAAATGTTATCATTTTAAAATGCAAAAGAAAACAGTTATATTTTTGGTTTTTAAGTAAAGAAGCTGGTAATAGTATATTATTTTATATGGAGGAAAAGTGATACTTTTCATGGCGCGCTCGTGTTTAACAGCCGAACGGAGTGATGCTGGTAATAGAGAGCAAGCCATGAGAAGTAACTTTTCCTCCAAATAAAATATGCTATTTTTCTTCAAATGTCCACAAATTAATGCAAAAACATCTCTTTTTAATAGTAATAATAATTATTATTATTAAAGATAAGTGGGTTCGCAAGGGGGTTTAGACCGGTGTCTGTGAATAGGCACAGGTTGTTGCTATAGTAATGTAACATAAAGCTGTCAATGGACACTGTCAACAATAATTATTTTTTTTAAATTGCGTCTCCGATTGCATTTTAATTCCGTATTGATAAGCAGTTATTGGGTAAGTTCGATTAAATAATAACCAATTTGTTCCTAAATTAGTGATTTTTAGAAATGCAGTGCACAAATTGAGTGATAAATACAAATTTGCTATGTTGCTATGACAACACTTTTATCTCCGCCGGCGGAAAAGTGAAAAGTAAAACTCCGGCGGAGGAAAAACGAAACTTCACGGCCGCCTACACAGTCGAGTAATGATGGATTTACTGACGTTTGAGACTACTATAACTTATTCTTGTATCGCTATTACGCCTGCCTTGCTTTTTGCTTACATTTTTCAGATCCGTTCGGACCGTTGCGTTGTGGTGCGTGGAGAAAGGTGAAATAATGAGTGTGCGAGAGCGAGGTAGTATAAGTTTGGAACATGTCGGATGGTTTAATATAACTGCACTTTGTAAACTTTGTTATTTTTTTCTGATAAGTAGAAACATTTGCGCAGCATTTAATGTGTGGGAGTTGGTAAGAGAAGTAACGTAGAATATGTCAGTATTTTTATTTTTGTGGTAGCCAATAAGTGCGCAAAGTAAATATTGATCCAATTTTTTTATAACAATTGATACCTACCTCAATTACTGCATTCAATTTTTCTTTCAAAAGAGGGTCTCTGTATTTAGTAAATCTATTTGTTTTTTTAACTTTGTATATAATCTTTGCAGGACAATCTTTGTTTCGCTGACTTGTACTTTCGTTTTTGCGGTTTTTATTTTTTTACTGTGATGACAAAGAAAATCTTTTCTATAATGAAGCCACTACAAATTTGCATAATTTTGGAAAAAAATCCGGAAAACTCGTTTATCCACTGCATACACTGTTCATCGTAGTCTGGAGAATTTACTTTGGTACGCAAAACTATTTCGTATTCATTCCTCCTTACTCCTTCTTACTCACATAACTTATAAATGTACACGTAGTATCAAACTTTTTAATTATCTCTTCCATTACGCTAGAGTCAACAGAAATAATAATACGAGAAATAAGGAAACACAACGAGAAATATTACGAAATTATTGCACCAATAATTATTAACGTCAAAATTGATGGATATGTCAACGGATAGTGTCAGCACGGCACATATAACAACATGTGCCGTGGTGTCAGAGTGCGCTGGCCTAATAGGAACCACGACGACAGGTATAGCTTAACAAATCCTATATGATTAGCGCTCCATGTAGCGGTAACCACATAGGAAACGGAAAAATGCCCCCGGCTAAGGTTTTCTTTTTTAGAACAAAGTGTTGGGTGGACCTGTTTGTGAAGCGTCCAACTAGTGGGTGATATTCTTTTTAGTTAGTTCATCCAGTTTCGCGTTATAATATAGGTGCTATTGTTGTACATTTTCCTGAATAATTTAACTTTAGACGCGGTTCGAGCATTATTTCTTGAAAGTTGAATTTCAATTTAAATTTTTAAACAAAATTATTATTTTATTTGTACGTTCCCCATTGGCAATTTATTTCGAAATTTAATTTATTTAAATTTTATTTAGTGGCGAGCTAGTACAAACTTAAAACTTAAAAATTATAAAATAATTTGTTGAAATAATTTAATCAGAATCAGGTACTAAACCCCGGTCCATTACAAGCTATTCCAGAAGAAGAGGATGGTCAATCAGGTCAAAGGCCTTACTGAGATCTATAAATAAGCCAATGCATTTGGGTGTCTCGGTCAACAGATGTTTTGGCATGACCACGTTGCTAACGTAGATTGGTCTATGGGTCAACGTAGGCAGATATATTCTTTGAAATGTCGACCGTTTTCCAGTTTCTTTTAGGTTTTTCAGCTTCTTTAGGATCACTAAACTAGCACTTGTGCTGTTTACACCCTGCCCCTGCAGTCAAAGCCGAAGCGTACATTGAAGTGGAGAAAAAGGCAAAAATTTGTGTATTAACTTGCGTTTTTCACCGTATAGTTTAGTGATAACACCCTGTATGTCTGTAGTATGATTGAGTCATAACTAAACTCCGAATATAGTTAATTCACCCCAGGTAAACAGGAATTTGTGCATTTAAAGCGTTGTAGTTCAGTTACTCCTTAGTCCGAACCTGGATTGTCGGTATAATAGATTCCATTATATGAAATAATCGCGAAAAGCAATTTGTCATTCTCTGCCAAGGAAAACGTCTAACTTTAATCTTTGTCTCTGTCAATGTTGTGCAAACAACTATATGTCAATTATTAAAGAAAGAACATTTGCTACCCTCTCAAAATGCATCCCGCGCATTTCCCACCCTTTTTCAGTGTGTTGCCTGCCGGCCGCCCGGTAGGAAAGATGCAATTTAGTGCAGTACAAAGTTGTAGCTCCGTTGGCGCCAAAATCTTTTGGTTCATTTTCTCGTTTATTTGCACAGATATTTAGAGAATATTTGGTGTACTCTGTTCCCTTGATCCAAGCATGGAAAAAGAACTTCTTTTGGGTGTTTTAACGCATTCTTGTGAGACAATACAGCTCGTAGAGGCCATCATGTAGAAGATAGAAGAAGGTAAAATAGCGGATGGAAATTTATAAGTAGACAAATCTATTCCTCTACTCGAGATTCGAATCAAATGTTCAAAGTCTTACATCCCTGGTGAAGTTAAGTTTAGAGAATCGAAGAAGACGTAAAGCACAAGGTATTTAGTGTGAAGGGAAAGGCAGTCAGCTGAAATTTTGAATTAACAGAAAGTAAAACAAGAAGTTCTTGTTAAATTTAAATAATCAAGACGTTTAGTTAGACATTTAATAATAGTTAACCGAATGTACAGTACCCATTTAGTTTTATGTGTGAAAGGATGAATACTTGAAAGTAGTTACAAATCTGTGTATATTTAACATATTAAAGTGCGTTATAACTAAAATACATGTTTCAATTCACACCCTACCATCCTATTTTAATACAGTCCACTAATTAAAGTGGTTAATTATAAAGTTAATTACCTTTGTGGTCATAAATGATTTAAGAAATAATAATTGTTTATATCGAGCAATTTGTAAGATAAACACGGTGCTAACATCGCAAAATCGGCCAAATAAGACTATATTTAGAATATTGCTTACACATCTGGGGTGCCATATCCAAGCACACCCTAAAGCTGTTGGATTCCATTCAGAAGACTGTCTCGTCGGCGATCTGGCTGGATAGTCGGGAACACTGCAAACATGTAGCTGAGATATCCCTGTTTTACAGAGATTTTCACGGCAGATGTTACCAGGATTTGACTCGCCTTCTGCCAATACCCACTCAGTAACAAGATGTTGTTGCTCATCTCGCCCCCAGCAACGCTTGTCAGATAGTCACGACACACGGCAAGAACGCACCCGTTCGTCATACAACTGTAAACACCTAGAACATCGCTTTACAAGGACTCTTTTGTTTGGCGCACTGCATCACTGTTGAAGTCACTCCCAGGCCCAGGACATGTTTCCCCCCTAATTACAACCTAAAGCTATTCAAGAACCGTGTCAGTCAACATAGATATTATTTGAGAAGAAATAATGTTAAAAAGGTCCATAAAATATACAATCCCCAATTTGGTCAGATACAATTCGCTCCAACAACTTTGAAAGTACCGGCTATTATTGGCCTATAATTTTCGAGGGTAAATGAATCGCCTTTTTTAAAAGAGACGATGGGATTTCGAAGTATCCACTCTTTTATCCGCTCTATTCAAAAACAGACATCAGTGTTGTTAAATTCTATAATAAAATTATCTATCATGTAATTAATGACTTTTATGATAAAAGCGTTATTGAGGTTATATAAATAGGTATAATTTAAAACTAGCTTTTACTTAGGCATTTCAATTGTTTAAGTGCTTATTTAGTACTCCTTTTATGGCTGCCTTATGAAATAAACAAATCTCAGTGATCCTTTATATAACACAGTAGTAATATTAATTTACTGAATCAATATTTTTGTGAGTAATACATTATTTTAAATATTAATAGATAAACGATTTCCTCATTACAACTGATATCATTTGCACGTAAAATGTACTTACCTAGTTTAAAATTAACTTAATATTTGCACATAAAGGATTAAATGTAACATCGACATATTTGATAAATCGGGTGCAGATAAGTAAAGTTTGTAGCGAAAGGTGGCAGATAAGATGGTTCTTAGAAAGAGGAGGGATTTTTTTTATATTTGAAATTCCTAGACGTGCATGCTTTGTATATAAAGCATCGTATGTACAGGGTTATTCATTATATTATGACACCCACCTGCAGCCGTAATTACAGGTAATACAAAAAAAACTTAAATTCAAAAGTTGTATGGTTTTTAATATATTATCTTTTAGAAATGTCAAAAGAAAAAAATTGCCTGTAAATTGTCAAAAAACCAGCAAAAGCAATTTTTTTACCCTGTATATTATTACATATTTGGGTTGGGCGAAAAAGTCTAGACATATTTCATGAATAATGTCCTATACCTATCTCTAACGGTTTTTGAAATATTGACAGTTGAAAATCGACCATTTGCCAAGTTTGACAGCCTGTAAAATCTAAACGGCTACAGATAGAACAAAACGGGATATTTTAACCTGTGGTTAAATCTAAAGTTAGTGTCATGTCATACGATAGCTTATGAAAAACCAATACAGGAAAGTGCAAACCGTTTTCTTTTATCTTTAGTCGTTTAGATTTTATCAGTTGTCAAACTTGGTATATGGTCGATTTTCAACTGTCAATATTTCAAAAACCGTTAGGAATAGGTATAGGACATTATTCATGAAATAAGTGTAGATTTTTTCGCACAATTTAAATATGCAATAATATACAGGCTGTTCTATTTAAAAAACTAAGGTTATACGATTTTTTGACATTTGACAGGCAATTTTTTTCTTTTGACATTTCTAAAAGATAATATATATATAGAAAAAAACAAAACCTTTAAATTAATTTTTTTTTGTATTGCCTGTAATTACGGCTGCATGTGGGTGTCAAAATATAATGAATAACCCTGTACATATTCGATTGTCTCGCTATATCGAAATATGAAATTCTTACTTTTCCATTTGAAAAGCTACTATTACTGTATCCACTATACCTAGATAAGAATAAATCTGTTAACCGTACGTCACACTTTTGCGCTCCCTTTTCAAATTCATGTTTTTATGCGCTGTGACTGTCATGAAAATGTTTATGTTAGACAGTTGGTAACATTTAATAATAAGTTCATGTTATAACAGTTGGTATTAGGGAGTGCGATACTGATGCAGAGGCGGCTGGTGTTGGTGTTTGATGAGCATGTTAAAAATTGTCTTTTATGTTTTATACTTTATAGTAATGGATTTTAATAAAATATTAAACTAGAAGAGTTTCAATTGCGCCCGAGAAACAACAAAACAGCGACTGTTGTGATACAATTTTTTTGAAAAACTGTTTGTAAAAGTTTTCAAATTTTTAGCCGCCTCTGTACGCAGTACATGAATACGTATGAACATTATTATCTATTACCTCCATGGAGAGAGAAAGAGAGCTCTATTATATATTATATTGTTTAATATAGTAATAGACAGTGTAGGCTACGTCTGCGCGTGTTCTGGAAACACGCGAGTTTAGGTGTTGACAGTGCTAACATCCACAAAAAAATCTAAGGGGTATTCTTTATGCTAACACCTACCTAATACAAAAACTCAAACTCAAACTATTTATTTGGCCATATGTAAATACAAATACACAAAAATTATACATTGGCAAATCAATAACAAAATTACTAAAACTAGGGAAATTTTTACAGTTTTGCTACAGTAAAATAATTGTAATTTAAGTTATTTAAGTAAGCTGCAAGAGTATGCAGCTTTTGTTAATATAAAGCAACACTAAAATAAAAAAGTTTAGGATTGCCTACCTTAAAAAGAAAAAAATATAAAAAAATAGGATTCAGGCAATATAAAATATATAAATAATAATTTGCTACAGTATTAAGTATGTAAAAAAACAAAATAAATAGTGTATAATTAAAATTTTGGAAAACAGAAAGACATGCAAGTAATGTAATATACAAATACAATTCAAAATAGAATAGAATAAAATAACATATTAAAAATGAGGACTAGAGTTTATCTTAGGTTATCAATATATTATTTAAAGGAGTAATAAGCGCGCTTTACAAAAAATTGTCTTAATTTTACTTTAAATATTCTAACATTAAGACATTTAAAATACTCTGGTAGTTTATTGTACAATGTAATAGCATTGTAAGACAAAGACAACTCAAAATTTGCCGTCCTGTGCCTCGGAACAACCTAAACATGCTCACTACGCGTACTATAATAATGTCTACTGGTTAAACTAGTGAATTTAGACAGATTGTTACGCACATACACCCGACATTTATACATGTAAATACAAGGAACAGTTAAAATTTTTTGACTTATAAAAAAATGACATGATGATTCACGAGGACCTAGAATAAAAATAAAACGAATTATCCTTTTTTGACAAATAAATATTCTTACAGACTCACTACATTTTCCCCACAGCATAATACTTTGAGAAATGTGAGAGTATGCTAATGCCTAGTAACAGTTTAATAATGCACTTTTGTCAAGTGCACTTTTCAATTGAAAAATCGCGTAGTAAGCACTGTTCAGTTTTTTTGCCACATAATCGACATTTGTGTCCCATGAGAAATCATTTTGCAAGTATGTCCCCAGAAATTTTGTACTGTGTGATATCCCAACTGGACTGTTTGGTAGAGGCTTGCGAACATTAAAATTTAGATATACAGTCTTTTTTTCCTTTAATATTAATATGTTCCTTTCACACCAACTAGTTATTCTGTCAACCGCACCTTTAACTTTTCCATTCAGTACCTCTGATGGGGTATCAGCAGATACAGTGACGGATGTATCGTCTGCGTACATTGTGACCACCTCGTCACCCATATAGTCCGGCAAATCATTAACAAATATGAGGAACAAATGGTCCCAAAATACTCTCATATCTTGGTATACGTCAACCTACCCAAATGCTCAAAATGATCAGCCAAATAGGGGTAAAAAAGCTCGACCTGCAAAGAAGCAATACCTCCTTATTGAAAGAAGCCTTCGGCATATTAGACACCATATAGTCAATACCGGTTCTCGATACACTATCGTTTGCATTAACACTAATTAGGGTCGTGCATCAATAGAGAGAAATAATTAAACAGATCACACAGTGTTTTGGTGTTTGTTGAAGAATCCAAATAATTTATATTGAAATCTCCACATAAAATTATATATTTATATTTATTAATTACATTTCTAATTGCATTTTCAAGATGGTCGGAAAAAATGTTAAAGTCTTCGCTCGGAGGTCTATATCTATATACTACAAATAGTGGGTCATGGCCCGACAGATGTTGCTGAATTCGTAAATCAACAGGAATCAGGAAAATACGTCTGGTCCTATTTATTATTTATTAGAATAGATAAGGATGTTATTTCGGTAAAGCAGTAACCGTGGTTTTGAAGTGGAAAGCCGTAAAAAAATAAAGTTTTTCAAATTACAAAATGCACACAAAATATACGCTTTTTCTGAAATTACACACCAAATACATTGTGAATATTTGAAAAATACACGCTAGGCAATCAAAATCCACACAAATCGTGTAACTGGCAACACTGGTATTCCGGTAAAGAACAGAATTATTTTTTATACACATTATGTATTTAAAAGAAAAAAAATAGCTGAACAATTTTTTGATAAGTATTTGCTTTGAAAGCAATTTGATGCATCGGAAAGCGGAACAAACATATATTTATTTATTTATTTATTTACTTATTTACGGTATATGCCCAATCGAACATTTTAGAACTTATACTGATAAAAATTACAAATAAATTTCAATACAACTGAACTTACAATCAAAATAAAACTTAACATAAAATACATGATAAAATCAGACAATATGACAATTAATACCTCTAAGAACAGATAACTGGCTTAAAGATAGGAAAAACACATCACTCGGCAGCTGATTGGCCAGTATCATCGTCCGGTTCAAGGAGCTGAATCTACCATATGTAGTACGATGATGCTCAACCTGAAAGGTGCTACTACCCCTCAGTACTCTAGCTGGAACTTGAAAATTGACATTGAATAGGAGATCCTCAGTTTGTATAATATTGTCACGACTAACAACCATCCGAACGTTTTTGTGCTACCCTATAGAACTATCCGCCGCGCGGTGCCCCTCGCTTCTCTGTCTGTATGAATCATCGCCCGGCCGGCCGCGAAGTTTCGGGATACCTAGAATTATCTCGATGGCCTCGTCGAGATCATATAGAGTGGCCTCGGAATACTTCCCGAATATTCGTGATAGATTTGAGATTATATATAAGCAGACCTAAGGCGAATGTTAGTCAGTTAGTTCAATTAATCATTGAGTGTTGAATAGATATTAGTGGTAAAGTTATAAGACTAGTTTAGTGAGTTAAATTGTATACAGTTGTAGTGAATAAAGAGAGTATTAGTTGAAAATAGCAAAGTTGTAATTCTGTTAAGAACCCACGGGAAAAACGTAACAATATTATCATACAAATGTTTATTTTTAAGTTAAAACTGTTGAAATATCCACTATTTCAAGGCCGGCGGTATGTTCAGTACGAACTTATTCACGATAGGCTTCATCAACATGCGCGTCGAAATTTGAACTTTTATCTCCCACCCTGAAGCTAGGAAAAAGAGACAGTCGATAGACGGAGAGGGATGATCGTTCTCTTCGTCGTCTGAACATACGCCGTGCCTTACCTATTTTTCGTACCTCTTCATTTATACCTTATTTTTACCTAAAATAAATGAGTTTTGAAGTAAAAAATCATTCTGAATGATACAGTCCACTAATATTAATAGATCCAGCATAAATCGTAACACAAACTTTTAACTTCTTGTTTTGCATGGCATTTGTAAAAAATCGCTGGTACTAACTCGCTATTTTCGTCAGCCAATTAGAAAAAAGTTCGAGTTTCAGAGTGTAAGTTTGGAACGTAGCTGCCGCGCGAGAATGTAAACAATATATACAACAATGTTACTATTAATATATACAATATTACAACTTAACGCAAACGAATTCGCCTGAGTGATCGTAAGGCGATACTAAGTATTAGTTAGATATGTTTCATTAATAATTAATATGTAGGTCGTACACAAAGCTTATTGTATTTTGTATTTGTTAATAATGCTCTATATTGAATTCGTATAATAAAAATACGCAGTCACCTTAAAATAACGTTGATCATTCTGTCGTAAAATTAGACTAATAAATTGTCACTTTAGCAAAAATACTTCAAATCAGGAACAAAACATTTACGTATCTGATGTTGCTACAAACAAAATATAATTCATATAACCTTGGACCATTGAAAAATTGATCTTATCTCTGATGAGTATAAAATAGACTTATAATTTATCTGGTTGGTAATTATGTTTTAGTTTGCTAAGATTACACAATTATTATTTAGTCGAAAGATAAATTACCGTGCGGCAATAATGACGGCAAGAGAAAAAGTAGAAAATATTTTAAAGCACGTCGCTAAAAGTGAAGATGTTATCAACTTCGAAGTGATTCCTGATGAAGATGTCTTGAAAGGAGACGGATTTTTAAGTGAATTTTATACGGGAGAAGTCCGAAATAAAGACACGGGCGAGGTAATTCAAACGTACATCAAGTTACCACCTCAGTACAACCCTCAATTTAAATCTGAAGTATATGTTAACGAATATTATTTCTACGACACGATTTATCCCGAACTGCTCAAATTTCAAAAAGAAAAAGGTGTGAAAGTTCCATTTGATAAAATCCCAAGATTTTATTGCGGAGAAATAGAGCCGGGCAACGAATACGTTGTTTTAGAAAACCTCGCAGTTCAAAATTACGTTTTATACGATAAAACAAAGTTCCTCGACGAAAATCACATAAAAACAATCTTCGAAACATACGGAAAGTACCATGCTCTCACATTTGCTTTTAAGGACCAAAACCGAGAGAAACACGAAGAAATGTTGAAACCAATCACAGATATTTTTACAATGATGCTAGGCCAGGAAAACATCTGCAATTTGGTGAAAAGAGTATTAGAGACTGCCTATAATGATTTAAAAGAAATTGATAAAGAAAAGGCTGCAAAAATTAAACCACTCATCGATGACATTAAAGGAACCTGTACCCGAGGTATAGTTTATGATGGAAATCACTCGGCTGTAGTTCATGGGGATTGTTGGTCAAACAATATTATGTTTAAATATAATGTAAGTATTGGATTAAATGTTGGCCTGTTTAATAAAAATATGGTAAACGTGGCATGGACAAGTTATAAAGTCGATTTTGAGATGAATATTTAACAATTTTTTTTTGGAAAATTTAGAAATGTTCCGTGTGAAAGATCTAAATCTACGCAAAATTTTTGATAGATAACATAAATTTCGTAATATTTCTAGATAGTTCAATATTTTTTATATTATACGAACCCAACGACATTCGTTCCCCAGACTAGTTATGATTTTTCGCTCCCTCACCAATTTTAATTATTTTAGTGAAGTCTGAAAATTGATAGAATGTATAATTATTTAATATATTTACAAACATTTAATAATAGACGCATAATACTTATAGTAAAAGCATTATGCCATGCATAATCAAGCAAGTACAATTATTAGTATATTATGATATAAGTGTATAAGAGGGCCTTTAAGGCACGCGCGACATATTTCAAAACACGACGCGCAGCGTAGTGTTTTGTAAGTCGCATGGACTTTAAAAGCCTCTTATTCACGTATATCATACGCTATTTTTTATTACGAATGCATCATAATCTCAAAAATGTTTTAAATATTAAACTTAAGGGATATATTGACGAATATATTAATCTGTCACATTTGACATTATCAAATGTTTCTATAGCAACCTTTAAAAAAGTAGGCGCATCATAAACATCATTTTAAGCACGCTATAGCGTGCGACAATCGTTGATTATGATGCATGCGTAATAAAATAGTTATTTTCCTAACAAGTGCGGAAAATGGTACTTTTCCGCACGCGACTGCAGTTGGCCGAACGACGCGTAGCGGAGTTCGGCCAGTAGTCGAGTGTGGGAAAAACACTTTCCGCAAGAATTAGGAACAAAATTTTTTCTACGAGCGTTTAAAAACTACCAAATAAACTGCTCGTCAAAAAAAACGACGCACCTAGTTTTTTGGACAATATTTGAAAGCTCGTTATTGGAAAACTACTCAACCGATTTTAAAAAACTTTGGAAATTCTGAATAGTTGATTTCTTGACTCTTATGACTAATTTTTGGAATAAGATATTTTGCACCTAACATATACTACAGGGTGTTCAAGAAAGATATGTTTTTTTTACAAAATTTCAAGTTATCCCCATTTATGGATTAGTTGAGATTGATAGTCGTAATACCTCTCTTTACTTACAGTTAGGTAGTACCTCGGGACGTTTTTGAGATTTTGTGGATATCTTGGCTAACTACGATTATATGGTAATTTTTCGAAAATTGTCGTTATTTTCCAGTTTAGTCCCAATAATGAGCAAACTATGGAAGGTCTCGACGAATTGTCTACACGGTGTCTTACGGTAGGTCATATGCTACCAGTTTATGTACGTTACGTGATCCATTAACAGAAAGTTCAAATAAGGGCTATGTTTTACACAAAATCAATTTTTTTTGAAAATTCAAAATAAAAATTCAAACCATAGAAAATTATACTTGTAAACTTAAAATGCGACCTTTATACCATGGATTATTAAAAATGGGGTATTTTCTCGAAACGGTTTTTGACTTTTGGTGATAAATCAGTCAGTTATCAAAATATGGTAAAATAAGGATATTTCTTCGTATAACGTTATCATAAATATACAAACGAGTTTTTGTCTCAAATTACACTCGAAATTACCTTCGAATATACAGAGTGATTAAAAATTAAAATGGTAAAAGAAGAATTCATTTTTTAACGGAGGATCCTATTTAACTACCTACCCACCTATCATTTCAATTCTTAGTTATTCTACGGACCATTTTAATAATATTCGTTGCAGTATAGAATACCCTGTACAGTGTGTTCCATTATAAATATTGTATAGATTTTTCTTCAAACTTCGTGGACAACTCTAGCCTTATGCAGACAAGCATTACCATCCATCAAAACAGAAAGTTTAAATTACTTGATATGTTTCACACAATATTATTTTTTTTGCGAAATCCAAAATAAAAATGCAAACCAAAGAAAATTATGCTTGTAAACTTAAAATGGGACCTTAATACCATGGATTATTAAGAATTGGGTATTTTCTCGCAATGGTTTTTGATTTTTGGTGATAAATAAAGATTGTCAAGATATGCTAAAATAAGGAGATTTCTACGTAGATATGTCACACAAGCATCCATTACAAACCGAATCGATTTTAAAATTAGTGGACTATGAAAATTTACACCCGCACCTCGCCGAAAATTGTAGACAAATTATCTTTGTTTATAATAATAATTGTTGTTTATTTTTTTTTAAACATGCTTGCGATTTAAAAATGTTAGCCTTATATACCGTAGTTGGCTGTTCCTGCGTAAGCTGAGTTTCTAAGGTAACGTATATTATTATTTCTTGGTATGTTTTGTACTGGCACTGTCACATAAGCGAAATTTATACTTGTTATTAACAATGCCTCGTTTTGGAGAACGCGAATTGACAAACATTGTAAGGTAAGTGTATTTCACTATTTTAGTAACTCATGTCTATAAATAATGTAAAATTACATTGTAGACGTCGTCAGCGTGGGATGTCCTACCGAAATATAGCTGACATTATGAATTCTACGGAATCAACTATGCGTAGAGCAATTGGCTGATATGGGATCCACGGAATCCCGGCTTACCGCAATAGAGGGCGCAGCGGTCGTGGCAGAGCAACAAATTTACGTCAAAATCGCCGTATAATGATGTATGTCTGCCGCCGTCCTACAGTTAATGCGACTCAGATAAACCGGGCAGAAGAACGCAGAAGGTTGCATGAATATGGCCTCCACGCTAGAAGAAAAACGGCCTGCCCTCTTTTACTGCCTGTTCACCGAGCTGCTAGAAGGAGATGGGCACAAGAACATGTAAATTGGGGAATAACAGAGTGGAATAGGTGCATGTTTACTGATGAATGTAGATTTAACTTGCATGCTAGTGATGGACGAATGTTGGTATGGAGAGAACGGAATAGTAGGTATGTAGAAGAAAATATGGAAGCAAGAGTAGCATTTGGAGGTGGTGGAATAACTGTATGGGGTGGTGTTATGCAGAACGGTAAGACTGAGTTGGTTGTTTTGTTTGGAGGAAGTATAAATGCGAATAGATATAGAGACATGTGCTTGAATGAGATTGTTATTCCTTTCACTTAAAACTTCGGAAATGACTTTATCCTGGTAGATGATAATGTTCGTCCGCACAGGGCCAGAGTTGTTCAAGAAGTTTTGAGAGAGAATAACATCGACCGAATGGAGTGGCCTGCTAGATCTCCCGATATGAATGTAATAGAGCATGTATGGAGTAGAATGAAACTTAGGATAAATGCAGGTGAGTATGAGCTTAATAATCTGGATGATTTAGCAAATGCAGTGAGATTAGAATGAGAGGCTATTCCTCAAGCCTTTATTGCAGTCTTGGTGAATAGTATGCCAAGGAGGGTAGCGGACGTTATACGTGTCGGTGGTGGGCCCACAAAATATTAAATATTTCTACCGTAAATTACTTTTTTCTGTAGTTATGCACCTGTTGCCGTTAGTTCATAAGGTTACATAATAATAAATGTAGGTGAGCTCTATAAAATTTGTTCTTTTAATTTTGTTTGTCTTTATTAAGGACAATATAATTTCCAAAAATTGTAAAGCTTGTTTTAATGGTTGTTCAACGGTTTGTAGAAGATTGCATGACTATAGCCTGCACGCGTCCGCTAATCAACGGGCCGCTTGTCATTGTCATAGCTGATTAAAAAATGGACTTCTTTAATTTAAGCCACAGTGCAAAGGATGATATTAATATACCTGCCACAGAGAAATAACTTGTAGATGGTAATGCTTTTCTGCACAAGGCTAGAGTTGTCCACGAAGTTTTATGAAAAATCTACACAACATTTATAATGGAACACCCTGTACAGGGTATTCTATGCTGCCACGAATATTATTAAAATGGTCCGTAGAATAAATATTAAGAATTGAAATGATAGGTGGATACTTAAATAGGATCCTCCGATAAAAAATGAATTATTTTTTTACCATTTTACTTTTTCAATCACTCCGTATATTCGAAGGTAATTTCGAGTGTAATCTGAACGCTTGTAAGAGACAAAAAATCGTTTGTATATTTATGGTAACGTTATACGAAGAAATATCCTAATTTTGCCATATTTTGACAACTGACTGATTTATCACCAAAAATCTAAAACCGTTTCGAGAAAATACTCCATTCTTAATAATCCATGGTATTAAGGTCGCATTTTAAGTTTACAAGTATAATTTTCTTTGGTTTTAATTTTTATTTTTGATTTTCAAAAAAAAAATTGATTTTGTGTTAAACATATCTCCTATTTGAACTTTCCGGATTAATGGATCACGTAACGTACATAAACTGGTAGCATATGACCTACCGTAAGACGCCGTGTTCACAATTCGTCGATACCTTCCGTAGTTTGCTAATTATTGGGACTAAACTGGAAAATAACGACAATTTTCGAAAAAATGCCATATAATCGTAGTTAGCCAAGATATCTACAAATTCTCAAAAACGTCCCGAGGTATTACCTAACTGTAAGTAAAGAGAGGTATTACGACTATCAATCTCAACTACCCCATAAATGGGGATAACTTGAAATTTTGTAAAAAAAAACCTCTTTCTTTAACACCCTGTAGTATATGTTAGGTGCAAAATATCCTATTCCAAAAATTAGACATAAGAGCCAAAGAATGAACTATTCAGAATTTGCAAAGTTTTTTAAGATCGGTTAAGCAGGTTTCCAATAACAAGCTTTCAAATATTGTCCAAAAAACTAGGTGCGTCGTTTTTTTTGACGAGCAGTTTATATTAAGTAAGTTTATTAAAAAGTTAACTTTTTAAGAATTTTATTATCAAATACAAAACTAATAATTAAGTATATCTATTGCTTGTTATTTAGAATCTTTATATTGAATGCACAAAAGCTGGTGGCATTGTGCAAATTAATGGCTGATGATAACAGATTTCTTGCGGTGGTGGAAGCCGCTAGTAATTCTACCCCTTCATTCTCTATAGTAACGGTCATCGGTAAACGTGACCACAAAGTATTCGGTTTGCAGGTTTTGGATAGACTGACAAAATAAGCTAAAAACACTTCTTCTTTTAAGCTATTTACATTTTTTTCTTGACACCAACTCGTAAAAATTTTATATTCTTTTTTGTACCTGTTTGCTGATTTTTCCGGTAGCAGATCAAGATTCTCGACGGTGTCGAGAACAGATGGGGGTAGTTCTTCGTCAGATGATGCCATTTTAATCACTGAATTGTAAAAAAAATCATGAGTAAAGAGGCGTTGAATTATTGAAGTCTATGACGTGCTTTTTGACAATGATCGCTTTATTTGAGGTGGTTGCTTTGTGTTTAAAATGATAACACCTTTATTAATATGAACCTATCAATGTCGCATAACAGGTATTTAAAAGCATAACTAATAATAATATAAGTCCAGTGCGGAAAAGTAAGTTTTCCGCCCTAGTGCGGAAAAGTAGAACTTTCCAAACTAAAGCGCGTCCGAAAAAATGCACTTTTCCGCACGCTCGTAGAAAAAATTATTTACAATGAATTCGTAATAGTTAATCCGAGAGCCACAAGTATGGAAACGAGAAATGTCAACATAGTTACCTATGTATGGACGCAAATGTTAAAATTTCGCAAACCATACTGATTTCTGATAAGTATAAAACTCGCCACAAACGACTCGGTAAATATTATACTATTTTGGTAACGTAATTAAAAATAAAACTCACAGTCAACGACCATTCACAGAAAACTCAGTTATATAAAAATCGGTTGGCCCTTATGCAAATTGCAAATCAACAAATCGAAATATCGATATACAAATATATAAGAATATCGGATATTCTATATGTTAAAATGTCAGTACATATACTGAGAGTATATAGAAAACTCGAATTCAAATGGAGTTTTCTCTCTAACTTTTCATCATCCTCGATGGCGTTAGACATTGATATTCAGATCTCTTAGCCAAGTAGCCAAAGCTCTGAACAAGACTTAATCCAAAGAATCAAGATTAATAATAATCAGTTATGAAGAAATTCTCAATAAGAATAAATTTTGTAACATGCATTGCATGAATTTAGCTGGATTTTTGAAATGATTGTTGCTTTGGCTGCACGAGGGTGATTTTGCAAGGTCACGTCACGACACGGTTTGACATTTTCGGCTCACATGAGAGATAAGGATAATGACCTCTCTCTCTTTCTCTCTTTATCTCTCTCTCTCTCTCTCTCTATCTCTCTATCTCTATCTCCATCTCTATCTCTATCTCTATCTCTATCTCTATTTCTATCTCTATCTCTATATTTCTCTATTTCTCTTACTCTCACTTTCTATTTATATCTCTCTCTTTCTATCTCTATCTCTATATCTCTATTGTTCTATCTCTATATCTCTATCTCTCTATCTCTTTATCTCTTTGTCTCTCTATCTCTATTTCTATATCTATCTCTTTCTGTCCCTCTTATGGAATCGGTAAAGAAGTATTCACTTCTATCATATTATTATGTACTGTGCTACATGTGACTTTGTGTTTATTTCAAACGAAAAATCGATATATCAAAAATGATTTGAAAAAAAGTTTCAAAAATATACATTTTTAACATCCATCCCTTTATTTTTAGATAAATAA
>JAEQML010067416.1:0-19091 GCA_016904865.1 Pissodes strobi
TACTTTACGCTACAACATTTTCTTTCTTCTGGCTTGTCCCTCACTTCTTGGTGGCTAGATGGCGCCCTTTGAAAACTGCTGAGAAAGTATCCATCTTTGCTCCGTGTCCTTTGTTGAGTATCGATATGTCTGCCCCATCTCTACTTGGGCGAGTATTCGCCGAGTAGTTCTGGTGCTTTCTTCATTTTTATTTCCTTTGACTGGTACCCCTGTCAATTCGTCGACCTCGAACTTTTTGACCTCTGGGAAAAAATGCTGTCGTGTGTCCTATTAGTCAATTCGTCATTTATTTCTACGGTAGCGTTTTGCGTTGTGTATCGCCTAGATACACAACCATTTTATCTGAGCCATATATAGAACTGTCATCACGATTACTCGCGACAATATATATATATATATATATATATATAATCAATTTACACCTGCATTATTAAAGTAAATCAAAAGAATACATGTTTCAATATATCCTATAGATATAATCTTGCTACCCTATAGTAATACAGTTCATTAAAAGTGGTCAATTAATAACTAAGATTTCACCCCCTACTTTATGGTTTTAAGCAATAATAAAATCAATTGTTTATTCCGACCAATGATGTTTATGTGCATTTGTGTATGTGTGACCATTCCTCTTAGCAACATAATTTATAAAGTAATTATTTGATTTTAATAAAGTTTGGCAGACACGTCACTTTTAGTCTGAAGAGACTTTTATTGGTTTGGTAGTATTGGTTAAAATTTTTATTTGGCTAAAATTCCGAAATTATGAATCCAACTTCATTCAAAATTTGTACAGATGTTTAATACAATTTTAAAAATATCGCGAGACAATATAACAACAATTTTTTATTTTGTAAATTGGTTATACAAAGTTTTGTTGCTTTCTTGAAACTATAGACTTGTGTTTTTCTTAGTTTTTAATGAAATTTAAAGCATTTTAGGTACTATTTTGAGTGTTATTTTTTTGTTACAGAAACTGAACACGACCCTGTGTTTAAAATAAATATGCAGGAACTATTTGAGAAAATTCAAAATTTCACCCCTGATGTACTGGATGAGACTATTAAGAATATAATTGGCTTTTTTAAAGAAAAAAACAAATTGTTCAGATGAAAATTTAAAGCTTATTATTCAAAAAGTTACTAAATTTAAATTTGTCGTAAAATCCAAATGGGTTCAATCACGAAGAACGAATGAAAGATCTTTAAAACATCAATCTTGACTTCAGTTGGATTTTACGTTGCCGCTTTATCGCCCACTGGTTATGCAAAATAAAGGAACCGGTCGACCAAGGTCAGATTTCGAACAGTTCTGAGTGTTCAAAACGCAGAAAAACGTCTGCCTTAAGAGAAAATTCGGTAAATGTGTTGGCTTACTCTACTCAAATGAGTCTTAGAGCCTCTGGTAATATAGAAGCTTCGAAAGTTTTGAAGGACATTATATCTAATCCGAACAGGGCCAGATAATACCAAGAAGCTTTAAATAGATCTGAGACTATTTATGCCTCTCAAATGACCAAGGAAGAAGCACTATCACTGATGCAAAACTAAGTAGATATCAATACGAGTTAATACAGAAAAAAGACAAAGCAAAATTTCCTTGTTACAGTATAGTCCAAAAAGCAAAAAAAAAAAGATTGTTATCCAGATCCTAAGGATATTCTTATTTCAGACACTATGGCCCAATTCAAACTGCAGGCATTACTTGACCACACCCTATCAAGACTTTTAGAATATTTACAAGATGTTGTAAAATTAGTCTCTGAATAGAACCTATCAAAATTGATCTTGGTATCAAAATGTGGTATTGATGGTACAAATGCAGTTGAGTACAAGCAAATTTTTGAAAACCATAATGATCAATCCGATTCTAGTTTATTTTTTACGTCTCTGGCCCCTGTACAGCTATATTATAAATCAGGACCTAATGAAAAAAAAAACAATTTTATGGAAAAATCCCAGACTTAGTTCGACAAGGTACTGTCGACCAATTCAGTTTAGTTTTGAACGTGAGACAGTGGAAAGTACTAAAAAGGAAAAAGAAAGAATAGATGACGAAATAAAAAACCTCATCCCTTCAGTTTTCTCTTCGGCAGGCAGGAAATATTCTGTAACCCATTTATTACCACTGACAATGGTTGATGTCAAAATATGTAATGCGCTTACAGATAACAAATCTACTCAACGTTGCTACATATGTAATTTAACCACAAAAGACTTTAATAATATAGATAAATGTTTGCAGGTAGAAACCAAATCAGAACATTTCGAATTTGGCTTGAGTGTGTTGCACGCTTGGATAAGATTCATGGAGTGCATATTACACATTTCGTATAAATTGCCAATCAATAAGTTTCAGGCTCGGGTGCAGCACGAAAAGAATATCGTGGCTGAAAGAAAGACATACATTCAGAGCGAATTCAAAAAACAGCTAGGATTAATTATGGATAAACCCAAACAGGGCTTTGGCAATTCGAACGATGGAAATACTTCAAGACGTTTTTTTGAACACAAAGTGTTTCCGCCGCAATTACCGGTATTAATGAAAATTTGTTTAAGAGATTTCATATAATATTGATTACAATATCTTGTGAATTTGCAATAGATGTTCAAAAATTTGACAAATATTGTACCGATACTGCAAAGCTTTTTGTTTTAAATTAACCCTGGTATCAAATGCCGCCCACTGTCCACAAGATTTTGCTCCATGGTCCAAAAATTGTAGAGAAGGCTCTGTTGCCTATTGGACAGTTAAGTGAAGAGGCCCAAGAAGCCAGGAATAAAGATTTAAAGAGATATCGCCGAGATTATTCCAGATAATCGTCGCGAGCAAAAACAAATGAGGATGTTCTAAACAACTTATTGATTTCTTCAGATCCCATAATAACTTAAAAAAACTTCCTCACAAAAACTACAAAAATTTGGACAAAGAAGTTCAGAATCTTTTAAAGTCTCCTCAATATCTCACTAACATGGAAACATAAAAATATTGAATTGCCAAAGTCCTCATCATCGGAAACTGTTTTTTTTAGTAGCAGTAAAATGTTAGTAACCTGTTGGTATATGTATATAGGTAGGTAAGGTATTCATATGTACATAGTTTATGTATTCTAATACTAGTTTATAGGTATCATAATATCGCTGCTTATTATAATATTTTTTATAAATAATTATAATTTTCAATAGTTTGATTCCGATTTTTATTAAGAAACTTTTATTAAGAAACTTTTTTTATTTAAAATGAATTAACTTGTTTTTATTTAAAATTAAATAACGCGGTTTTCTACTACAATTAATAAATATTAGGGCCACATTTATAAACTACTTGCATTCAACTTAACCTAAACATGGCACACCTCGCTGATTACTAAAATTCTGCAGTGATAACGGACTATTATTTTGCTAATATACGTATTATTTTATGACAAAGAGGTTTAAATGCAAAAATAGTGTGTAATTTAACTTTGGAATAAAACTGTCAATAAACTACAGTCCTGGCTACGCTCGTTCTACAAACTAGTTTGCCATATACTGACCCGCACGGAGTAAAGTCGAAGCAAATTTATGTCTCGAATTATTACGATTTTCCACGGTAAAGTGAGTGATAAATTATAAGTGTCTGATATCATTTTCCGAGTAAGGATGTCAGGTATCGCGACATCCTAAAATCGTATTATTTAGCGTTAAAACGAGTGAGATAATTGCGAAACTATTGAATAATCGACCGATTAGTGATATAGCAGTGAACAAAAAACCGTACACATTCCAAATTCCAAAACACAATCGGATGGTACCTGGGCGACAATAGAGAGATATCGTGCGGTCACGTACCAATTCAAAAAATGTACTATATTTAGTACAATTATAATTGCATCTTCATATTTAATATGGAGTGCGAGGATTGTAAAGAAACAGCGGGAAGTAGAAATCCCATTTTTCCATGTGATCTATGCAAACGAAGAACTTGTAAGCAATGCTCCCAACTAACATCTTCCGAGATAAAGGTGATGGAATTAAAGGAAAGAAGAATGAAATATCACTGTACCAAATGTGAAGCCTTTGAGACACATAGCCTCTTAAAGGGCACAATTGAAGACAAAATAAGCATTATAACTGCCAAAGACGAAATAATAGAGATGTTGCGTCAGCAAATCGCCACTCTAGAAAAAAAATGCACCAACACTATACCGCCGTTATATAGCTCTATTGTGCAGCAAAAGAGAGACTCTATCACAAAAGCACCGGTAAGCACACCAAGTATTATAATTAAACCCAAGCAGCATCAAGATCCACAGAAAACCAACTCTGATATAAAGTTAACCATCAAACCTGCAGAACTCAAGGTGTCCATTAAGGGGACGAGAAATCTAAAAAATGGTGGTATGATTATTAATGGTGGTATGATTTATTAAATAAAGCTGACATTGATATTTTAAAGAGGGATGCAGAAAAAAAATTAAAAAATTATGATGTGCAAATACCAAATTTACGTAGTCCACGATTTAAAATTATTGGATTTGACAGCAACCTAAATGAAAAACAAATATTGGATGCCATTATAGAACAAAATACGTTTATAGGCAGAACAGAGAATATGAAAATAACTTACATCAGAAAACCTAAAAATCCAACTGGAATGAGCACAATTTTTGGGGAATGTTCCCCAAAAATTTTTCACAAATTAATGGACGTAGGAAAACTGTTTATAAACTGGCCACGATATGCAATTGTGGAAGATTTGAGTGTACCTAGGTGCTTTCTACAATAAAGCAGAATCATGTACAAATTCAGTTGTCTGTGAATATTGTTCAGAGGCACATCAGCGAAAGGACTGCCCAAAAACCTCCAAAAAATGTAAAAACTGTTCCAATGCCAATGAGAAACTTAAACAAAATTACAATATGTTTCATGAAGTTAGTGACGTGAACTGTCCATCCTATCAGTACCACATAAATGTTCTTCCACCGGCTAAAATAGACTATCGCGTTGAAAATGACTGAAGAACTTCCAGAATTACCAGTTTTACAAAACCTGGAGTCACTGGATATTAACATAATTCAGGAAAAAATATGGGCAAGTGATGTGCAGAGTAGAGTAAGTGGGCCTAACAAACTATTAAATATTATACACTTTAATATTAGAAGCATCCATAAAAACTTTAACGAATTTTTGACTGCTTTTGAAGTATATAATCGCGATCATTGTGATATTATTATCTTTAGTGAAAGTTTCGAAAGTAGCGATGGACAATATAATTTGAAAGGCAGTGGCGGCTATTCAGCGGAAGTAGGGGAAGTGCCACTTCCTCAAGAAAATGTAATTTAAAAAAATACAATTAATTAATTCATCAGTAAAATAATATATTTTAAGATTCAATGCTAAAATTTTCTTAGTTTAGGAATAATCTGTTTCTCGTTACCCCCCTAATAACTAATAATTCAATTATTTTCAAATATTAAAATCAAAGCTTCATGAAACAAGAACAAGAATTTCGCCATCTGCACATTGCCCGTTAACTCCACTATCGAATAGAACAGAGGTGAACCCACATGAAAATGTCTATTTCTTTTTGCGTACGCGCCGATAGCAGTGACAATCTCATTATCATTTGTGTAGACCTTTAAGGAAACGAAGAGGCATCGCTCGAGAGCCGTCGAATCATCAAAAATATAAGCGCAACTAGTTGGTTGCCATGACAACGATGACGTCGTAATAGTCGTACATTTGCTTGGATTGCAATGATTGGAAGAGCTGGCGTGTACACTTCCATCATTCTCAGATGAACGCGTCCAACGCGAAAGCACGTTGTTTCGTTTATTGCGAGTTTATTGGGGGACATTCCGCCGTGAATTCTTGAAATTATTTTTTATTTACATTCCACTGTTGATCCATTATAGTATTATACAAAGGATATTTTCTATATATTCTAGTTTTAGTGTGTTTTTCGTAGACATGTAATTTGTATTAGCACCAAATCATTTTGTTGCTAATACAATATGAATATATTTTATTTTTTGATGCTTTACCTAAAAAATACCGGTAATAATTATTAAATAATTTTGGCAGTTTGGGCGTGGACCCCACAAATTTTTCGCCTGCGGCGCTGTTACTTTTGTCGATGTCGGTAGCTCTTCCCCACTTTTCAAAGCCGCGAGCCGCCACTGTTGAAAGGGTATCATATGTTTTATAATGGAGGTAGGCATAATAGAAATGATGGAATGATAATTTTTATTAGGTCATCTTTAATTTGTGAATCAAAACATACCTTGCTAAATGGGTGTAATGTAACTGTCAGTAATATTCTGGTTAAAAAGGATTCTTTTACATTCAATTTAATATGCATGTACAGACCACCAAACACAAATAGAGACCTATTTTTGCAAGAAATCGAAACATACTTATCTCAAGCTAAAAAGTATAAAGTAAATTTATTTTTGGGTGACATTCACATAGACATTTTAAATAAAAATGATAACTCTGTAAATACCTATTTAACAATTTTAAATCATTTTGGATTCATATCTTGCATAAATGCACCAACCAGAGAAAAGTCATGTCTCGATCATATTTTTCTAAAAACGAATGTAAGTAAAAATACACTTGATTTTCACTCATTTATTGTAAACTTGGACCAAACTGATCATGATCCTGTTTTATTGAGTGTGAACAGATCTTGTAACCTTCCCAAGTCTAACAGTATTTTATTAAAAAGTAAAACAACTGAAATCTTAAATGAACAAATTTTTCATAGTTTGATACAAAATGAAAACTGGTACTCGGTTTTGGAGACTGCGGATGTGATTAAAGCAACCGACGAATTTTATAAAAAAATAGATAATTTGATAAAAAAAGCTACTCGTGTAAAAAGAAATAATATGTCGAAAAATAAAAAGCGTCAACCCTGGATTACAAATGGTTTGATTGAGAGTATAAAAAATAGAGATAAAATGAAATCAAAATTACTAAAACACTTTAATAACGAAGACAATGAGAAATATAAAACATATAGAAACAACCTTAAAAAACTAAATGAAAAGTGTAAATATAACTATTACAAAAATGAGGTTGACAAAGCAGGGCACAATCTTAAAAAGGTGTATAAATTTATATCAGTCGCTACAAATAACATGCAGAATGAAAAATGTCACACACCTCCCCCATTTCAAATGATGATTCAAGTACATTTTCAGACTTAAAATCGATGTCAAATTTTTGTAACGATTTTTTCATCAATATAGGAGTAAATATGTTAAATCAAATACCAGAACCAAAAACTAAGTACAAACTAGCTACTAATCAAGCAACATCATTATATCTAAGGCCAGTAAACAGAAACGAAATCATTCAGAAAATTAGAAGTCTTAAAGACAACAGTAGCCCTGGCATGGACAAAGTCACTACGAGAATGATAAAGAATAACCATTTATTTTTACTTGACCCTATTGTGCACATAATAAACTTAATTTTTAAGTGTGGGACTATTCCAGATCAATTTAAAATATCGGTAGTGACTCCTATATATAAATCTAATGATAAAACTAAGGTCACCAATTATCGGCCAATAAACTTAATAAACAATTTTGCTAAAATTTCTGAGAAGTGCGTTAAAGACAGACTCTTGGACTTTTTACAATCAAACTCAATCCTGGCAGGTAATCAATATGGGTTCTTGAGTAATTTAAGCACATCCAATGCTCTCCATCACTTAACAAAGCAGATCACTAATAAGCTTGACAAAAATGAAAAATGTATAGGACTTTTCTTGGACCTAGCGAAGGCATTTGATACGGTGCCCCACTCCCTGCTTTTGGAAGTTCTTGAAAGGAATGGGGTTAGGGGTACTGTGTTAAGTGTCTTTGAGAGCTAACTAAATGGGAGAATACAATACACTAAAATATTAGATACATTAAGTGATCCACTAAACATCAAAATCGGAATACCTCAGGGCACGGTTTTGGGTCCTATATTGTTTTTGACCTATATAAACACCTTAGCTACTTTAAAACTACAGAATGCTACTATAATTTCTTATGCAGATGACACCGCCATAATATTTTCGGCAAAATCGTGGAATGAGGTGAAGGAAAATGTTATTGCTGGTCTGGATGCTGTTCAAAATTGGTTGAACACATTTAAATTAACTTTAAACCTTATTAAAACAAATTATATAGCGTTTTCAATCACCATGGCAAATCGACCTCACTTTGATGTCATACAGGTTAAAGATACATATACTGTTATTAGAGAAGTTTCACAAATTCAATATTTGGGGGTAGTCATTGCTATGCATTTGAAATGGGACAAACAGATTCTTAGGTTGACATCAATTGTTCGTAAATTAGTGAATACATTTTATATATTAAGAAATATTTTAAGCAAAAAGTTTTTATTATCTGTATATAGAACTATTGTTGAGTCATTGGTAAGATATGGAATAGTTGTGTGGGGTGGTCTGTACGAAAATGCTTTACACCCGTTATGCCTTGTACAAAACTATATTTTAAAAATAATTCATAAAAAGGACAGGCTTTACCCAACAAGTATGTTGTATACAAAGGAAATTTTCAATGTAAGGTTGTTATATGTTTTGGCGGTCACTACCTTTATTTATAAGAATGAAGGACTCCGAACATATGTTGACCACAGTTATCAAACAAGAAATAGAACTGAAGATTATATTAAATTACCAAAGAGTAACACAAGCGCTAATCTCAGATGTTTAAATTATTTGGGTCCAAAAATATTTAACATGTTGCCAATGGATATTAGAAATACCAAAAAAATTAGAATATTTAAAAGAGAAAGTCGACTTTATATCTATGAAAATAGAGGCAAGTTTGCTGAATTGTTTTAGGTTTAAAAGCTATGCAGCTGCCTACTTGGGTTTAAATTCTTAAATACTTTTTTTGTTATTTACTGTTACTATTATGCATTTTGCAACTTTTTTACATTTGTAGAATATTTATAATTCATTGTTGGTCGGTATACTTAGGGAAAAAATTGTAACATTTCGCATATACGGATGTTTAGTTATCTAGATGCTGAGTTGCAATTTAATTATTATCATTGTATTTATACAAACAAGCATAATGTATGTTATTATGGATATTTGGAGTAAGAGTTTGAACTTAGAATTTTATCTAAATGTCATGTATGTAAATACTTAGTATAATAAACGTGGCAGGGTTACAGGGAGTACTGTTCCCTCCAAATAAATAACAAATAAATAAATATAGAATTAAATTTTGTAAATATGAAAAGCAATTTTCGTCGTCAAATATACTAAATAATTATAATAATGTATTCAGTAAAATTTAGGACTTTGATACGAAAAAGAAAAAAAAAGCTGACAATAGGCTATATGGACTATTTAAACGCCATCTTGAAATTTTAATTTTCAATATTTTTGTCTGCCAACTGCTATTACATGTCAAGTTTTAAGTGGATTTGACAGTCAGAACACATGAAAAACTTTTGATCGAAAAATGGATCATATACCCCACTGTGCGCCATAAAGAAATAATTCCCTTTTATGAAAAACTCTCTCACACTATGAAAGAAAAGGCTGAGAAAACCCTGGAAAGAAGAAATGAAAATATCCCTGAAACTAATATAGAATTAAGCCAACCTGTATATCTTAAAACATCGACCACTAGAGGTAAAAAAACTCGTCCTTTCTATCGTAAAGTGGAAAAAAAATAAAAACAAGAAAAAATAAAAACTCAAAATGATCCCCATTTAACCTTCCATTTAAGAAATGTACGGCCTCAAAGACGGCAATTTTTCTTATAGGATTACGACGATCTTACTGTTATTGACTCATCACAGAAATAAACGTAGCCTATTTGTTGGATTGGGCACGGCAGTAAGGAAATCTCGATCAAAATGGCCCTAAAGAAATGTCGAAAATGCAAATCCTTCAAACAATGAAGGCACATTAAAATCTCAAACCACTCAAACGTTATCTTTATTACTCTCTTTACAAAACAAATTCGAAAATACCACTAACACTATAAACTCCCAATTTTTACAAATATCGCAAAAAACTTAATGAAAACGCAGAATTACAAGAAATCATTCTCAAGGAAATCTTTAACAAAAAAAACTTAGGTTTTGACCGCGAGCGTGGAGAGTGACGGGGATCCAGAGAGGCAGGTGTGCGCCAGGCAGCTGCTGAGTGAAAGAGAGACTAACCCAAATTTGGGGTGATGGATTTTACCAAATTACCCCCTAAATATGCAAAAAAATTGGTCCGTATTTAAAAAAAATTGGTGATGGTTGTTGTGAGAAATCGAAACGTTGATTTAGAAAACTGACAACATCTTAGGATAGACCGATAAAAAGTGCCTGTAGAAAGTGTTAATATTTTTTTGATATTTCCAAAAATAACGTCAGAAAAATTAAAAACAAAAATCGAAAATTTCGGTGTTTCGCGGATATCTCCGGAGGTACTCGAGACATCTCAAACTTCAAAATACTGGACACTAAATTGCGCAAATTTGCCCCAATTTAAACATTGCTGTATCTTTTCCCGTTTACGAGAACCCAATAGTGAGAAGCGAATTTGTTTCACCCTGTATAACGGCATTGGCCCCAGATTTAGCTAGGCAACCCATGTGCGATTTGTCAATCTATATATTATCTAACATATAATCTTTATCATCGGCAAATAACAGATGAGGGTATATATTTCTAATACAGGATCTTGCACTATTAGCGAATTCAACATAGTCTGCTCGAAGAGCGCACGCACGGCAACGGGAATACGAAAACCAGTCTGTTAACGCGGCTGCCATGCGAGTCGCACGCTATGCGAATCGCTCAGCGCCTTCGAGAACGTAACGTTTTACCAGGCATCAGCATGGCAGCGCGGCGTATTATGAAAGTAAAGAGTGAAGCAGCGAATTCAGCGAATTAATACAGTCTGTATTTTACTGGAACAGTATTTTCACTAGCAATTTGCCGTTTGCAATATTTTAAACGGAATAAGTGAGCTATTGAAGATAAGTTTTTATTGATTTGTTTAATCGTTGCCTGAGTTAAATTCACTATATCCAAAGTTTCCTTCATTCTTTGGGATCCAGTAACCTTAACCTAAGTTGCTTGTGTTGCATAAACTTTAGAGCTATTCCAACAACTTTACATTTACCTAGTCACGAAAAATGTCCATCAAATAAGATCAAAAATTTAGAGATATTTGGATGAAAGATCCAGAGTTAACGCAATGGTTAACTTCAGTAGAATCAACTAATGGTAAAATCGCTAAATGTAAATTTTGTATGTGTTGTCTCGGAAATAAGTACTCTGATTAAAAAAAATCATGGAAAGAGTAAAAAAAACAGAAGTAACGAAAAAATTATTTTGGGAAACACACAAACTAAATTGCCTTTTATTCCTGACAGTCAATTAAACTCAGTGAGATCAGCCAAAAGAAAACTAGCTTTTGTTCAAAAATTATTTGAACACTTTCTCAATCTAACGATTTAATTTTGTACAAATTTAACATTCCACATCACTGTGCGCATTCCAAAGAAGTTTATCCACTGCTTCAGCCAGTCTAGAAAGCTAAAGGCAAAGCGTCCTCGAAACGCATCTGACCAATCACAGCGCTTTCTACAGAAAAGGCGCTGTACCCCGGCGATATTCCTAGCGACATCTGTTGTAACAACGTTTACTCATCTGAACCCGGCGCGTAACCTACGCCGAGCCGACTAATCACAGCGCTAGCCTACAGGATAGCCACTTCACCCAACCTAAAAATTCCTAGCATTATAGCTAGGACGTTTGATGATTATCTAGGGGGCCCTAAAATTCCGATTTTTAATAATCGAATTTCATCAAAACTAGCCAGCAGATTTCAACCAGATTTGCGTTAAAATTCATAATATTAATTTAGACAACCGGTCATGCCAAGTTTTTACACAATATCTCTATATTGACATTATTGCCCTTTCTATTTCCGGAGGATGTAGATTATCCCGCCAGAAGGGGCGGTGACAACTTCTTCGAGTTGATCTAGTTATCACGTTCTAGTATTAAGTAGCATCTTGAACCCCAACCATGTAAGGGCGCTTTTCCGCCGGCTTGGCGCCAAGCCGGAGAGTTTTCACGTTTTGAGACCCACTAATCTACCTAGATCTCTACTCAAGTGACATTGTGTATCCAGCCATAGTCACCGTCGTCTCAAGCCTACAAGTAAGGTATTTATCGGCACCCTGTTTGACATTATCCTCAATCTCAGTATGACGCTTTACTATGGCTGTACTGGCGTCCCCATTGGTCTTTTCTATGGGAGTTCATCACATTAGAGTCTTGTCTCTAACCACAAGTAATCGGGTCTTGTCTCGAAACCCAAGTAAGTAAACTCACATGTTTGTAATCACTCTCCCTTTCAAGTAAGACGCTGTACCATCGCTGTACTAGCGCCCCATGGCAATCGCCCATGGGAGTTCTCACATTAGAGTCTTGTATCTAACCACAAGTAATCGAGTCTTGTCTCGAATCTCAAGTAAGTAATGTTTGCAATTATTCTCTCAACCGCGGTACCATCGCTGTGCTAGAGTTCCCATTGGTCTTGTCCATGGGTGTTCAACATTCTCTATGCTCTATCAGAGCACTGGGTTGCTATACTCTGGCCTTATTCTCATATAAGGACTACCCGGCACTTGTCTGTCAGTACTCTCAAGCTCTCACAAATGCTATTTCCTACACGGATTTCAGCTTACCCATTCTACCTGCACAAGAATAAATAACAACTATTCTTGTGCTACCTGCATAGCATGTTTTATAATCATTTATGCGTGTACCAAAAAACCGCATTCACAAAGGCATCCAGGTCATGCTATTATGCAATAACTGCATACCATCTCAACTTACTACATTCAAATCATTCTTATTTGCAAAAAATTTAATTACATTGCATACAGAAGCTACAACAGAGGCTTAGTAAGTGTTTAAAGTGACTTTCCCTGCGCTGGTAGATAAACTGATGAACGAGTGAACGTTGCTCGTCAATTGTGAACATAGTAGCTTATAGGTGACATTAAGGTAATATTTATACTGTTATTATTGCTTGTATCTTACTGTATTTCATCTCAAGGTTATCCCAGCTAACCGAGCTCATACGTAGCAGTTCCGCAGGAACTTTAATGAGCATTTAACTGTACATAGTTTCACGGTTTTGTTTATAATCATATACTTGTTTAGTATTACAACTGTTTATGCAATGCTTTAGTTTTTAAGAGTGTCATATTCTTCAAGGTCGATACTTTGCCTCGACTGATATTGTTCATATCGTAGCACTGACTACGTACCATGATTTAATGTTTATATTTTGTTTATTTATGAATTTCCAGTTGTTCTCAAGAAAAATAACTTATTAAAATATTCATATAATGCCAAAAGTCTTTGTTTTATTTACAAGGTCACTTTAAAACTAGCCCTATGGTAAATTAGAGTGCCTACGAGCACATCTCTGTATGTTTAGAAAATCGACCAAGATCGAATCTGAAACAGCTTTGTATATAGCATGTCATTATTGTCATTCATCAATCCTTAGTACAGACCACTTAATCCCCATATGCAAATCATCTTTCAAAGGTTTGTTAATTTCGGCGGTACAAAATACAATATATATTGTTTTTAGGCTTTGTAGCAGAACAGTTGCAAATGCAAAGAACCAAATATTCGCAAATTATACAAAATCTAATTGGGCCATTTTCCGTAACGAAATATCTGAAGATGTTAGGGATCTTCCTTATCATTTATTGATTGACGAATCAAATGACATTTCCTTTACTAAATATTTAGGCATATCAATCATATATTTTAATGAAAAAATTACAAAATTGTTTCCACTGGCTTAGGCTTGGGAGAACTTGATTCTGGTGACGCAGAAGGCATTGTACAATGCCTTTTCAATATGTTAGCAAAATATAATTTAAAACTTCAAAATTTGCGTGGTTTATGCACAGATAATGCCTGATGTAAATAACGGAGTTCATAAAAAATTACTTGCAATCCCAACATAATTTTAAATCGCTGTTTATGTCATTCATTACAGCTAGCTGCATCAGCTGCGACCAAAGAGCTACCAAGAAATTTAGAATTTTTAATTCACGAAACGTACGACTGGTTTTTAAAATCTTCCATGAGACAATCGTTATATAAAGATTTATTTAAAACCATTAATGAAGGGGAAGAACCACTTAAAATAGTTCAAGCGTGCGCAATTAGGTGGCTCTCAATTGAGCCAGCTGTTAGCCGAATTCATGCGCAATGGATGGAATTAAAAACCCATTTTCAAACCGCAGAATTAAGTAACGAATAATGTTATACCTACTGCCGAACTTTTACATTAACTGTACTTGGATGATTTCAATTAGGTACGTCTATATATATGCTTTTTAAAACCGATTCTAATCGCAGTAAATAAAGCTTTGTTAATCCAACAAAATTATTGGATGACTTATTAAATTTACTCAAATCATTAGTTAGTAAATGTTATACCTACTGCCGAACTTTTACATTAAATGTACTTGGATGATTTCAATTAGGTACGTCTATATATATGCTTTTTAAAACCGATTCTAATCGCAGTAAATAAAGCTTTGTTAATCCAACAAAATTATTGGACGACTTATTAAATTTACTCAAATCATTAGTTAGTAAAGTTGCAACGCCTAACTCAAAATTTGACGTGTTCATAAAATTGAAGATTTTATTGGCAATAAGTGTTATCTAGGATATTTATTTGAAAATCATTTAAAAAGTATGTTAACAAAGGAGTTCAAAGACGAAGAGGGATTACGAAACCGCTGCATAAAATGTTTAATAACATTGATTAATGAAATTAAGAATCGGGTTCCTGATAATATTCAAAATTTAAGAAAAATCTCTACATTTTCTGTCGATAATTGCCTTAATTATCACAAACCTGATATTATAAACTTATTAAAATTGCTAAACAAAACGGATGATGAAATTGCTCTAATTGAAAATCAGTAGGCAAAAAGATATTTGATTAAATGGCAGCATATTGACAGTACACACAAGTTTTGGTTAGAAGTACTTAAATATAAAGATTCGCAAAGTTGTTTTGTGTTTAAAGAGCTTTCTCTCGCGGCATTGGGATTTTTAACTTTACCGCATTCGAATGCCGAAATTGAAAGACAATTTAGTCAAATGAATGTTATAAAAAGTAAATTAAGAAACAGAATGAAGCTACCATTACTTAATGCAATTCTGGCCATTCGCAGTGGATTGCGGAAAAACAATAAATGTTGCAAAGATTTTGTGCTACCAAATGATATAGTAAAAAAAATTAAAACCAATTAATGCTACTCTCAAGCGGGCAGCGATCATGGTGATGATGAACTTGAGAATGAAATAATATTTGTATAAATTTTTATTAATAAATTTGTTTAATTTTTTTTTATTTATATTTTCATTTTTTGTAATTCACTGTTTGTTAGAATAATTTATTTTTTCTGTGGACTTATAAACATCACCTAAGACATTATGTCGTGCAGTGTGATGGTCGGACCAGGGTACCCGATTTAATTGAAGAAATGTAAAACTTTTAATAAAATTTTAATCGTTCAAATAAAAAAATGAATATTTAAAGTCATTTACCCTTGGACTATAATTCCAATAACCGGTAGGAAATTCAACGTTCAATAGACTATTTTGCGCGCGGACTATTCCACCACTAGGTTCAGCATTCATGCAGGTTCCCCCGAAAAATCTTGCTCTAAAAAGAACCTCATTGGTCAAGGCGGGTCTAATTTTCCGTCCAGCGAATTAAAAATAAAGGAGACAAGAATACCTATTAAGGAATTCTTGAACTTTAAACACGCGTATGCACTAAAAGCAAAAGCTAGGTATGGAAAAATACTGGAAAATATCCGACCCGTTTTCGCCGAAATGAGAGCAAAGTTGCGTAATATCACAGGTTTCTTAGGTGTACGGAGGTTCTAGAATTTTTCTGGGGGCAAAAGGCGTTAAAAATCTGGCTATAAAAGCCTGAGGATATCGCAACAAAAATTAGTTATTCCAATTAACAGTTGCAGTCGGTCCTTATGGCCGAAAGGAAAATTTTCTATGAGATGTAGCGGGTCGCTATGCCGAATTTTATTTAAAAAGTTAAATTAATAATTTTGTAGTCGATAACATGGTCTTAGTTGTGACCAAACCGAGAGTAGTGCCTTTCAGTTTAAGGGCTCGTGGAAATAACGAAGTAAATAATTAAATTCATGTCAACGGTTCGAAAAGTAAAGTAAAGTAACGTGGTGGATCTTCGTCATTCGTCGAGGGATAAGATGTTCAAACACGAGAAAAGGGAGCAACGGAGGCAAGTTCTGAGTTCGCGTGAAAGATAGGCAGTAAGTTTGGTTTTAAGTCATAATGTGTATATTTGAAAACATTTATAGTTCTGTTTGCAAGAAATTCATGAGTTTTTCAGTAAAACATTTCAGTACTCGTTAGACAGTAAATTTAGTCTTAAAGCATAAAGTGGAAATTGCTTGTACTATTGAAAACATTTTTCGTTGACTGTTTGCAAGAAATTCATGAATAATTCAGTAAAACATTTCAGTGCTCAAGTTAGACCGTAAATTTAATGTTAAATCAAAATGTGTAAAATGCGTGTATATGTGAAAACACTTATCGTTGCCTGTTGGCAAGAATTTCAGGGAGTGTTTCAGTAAAACAACTCAGTGCTAAAACTAGATAGTAAGTTTAATTTAAATGATGAGGCGTAGAGTGCCTGTATAATGGGAAACGTTTAATGCTATAGTATTCGATAATTTCAAGAGTATCCCATTAAATAATTAATGTTATCATACTTCGTATTTTATTTAATTAATTCACTGCAGACAAGAATATCGCTGATTGAAATTATTGTATTATTCCATAATTTTTGACTGGCTAGGAAAATATAATATTTTAGGCAAGTTGCTACACTTAATTAACGCACAGTGCCATTTTCTTTTAATGTGCCAGTTCTGATTGTCTGACGCTGTAGATACGAGGGCATATTAAAAAAATTAAGCGAATAAATTTAGCCACTATAAAAAAATCCCCCTTTCACTTATTTTATCAATTTCAAAACATCATTGATGTGGCTTATATTTATTTAAGATTGCCCAGTGTAAAGGAAATTATTTTACGTCGAAAATTAGGGTGTCAACACACTGGTACTGCGAACCCGGTGATAGATAACGAACAGGAGGTGAAGAAAAGGCCGAAATTAAAGTAAGTAAATGGAGTAGGGTAAATCGGCGTTCGTTACAGCAGGTTAATTCGCCAGCAACTACCTGCTCAGTTTGTTGATGTTGATACATTCCTATCACTCACCCTCACTTTTAGAGGATTCTAGCGGTTTTAAAGGGTCAGTCTAGCGGGACTGCCTTGTCGAGTGTTGGCAACACTGCTGAAGTAAAAAACGAGAAGACTTCAAAATTCTACTGCAAACGCATCAATTCTGGCAAATACAGCCCATACTAAAATTGATGAAAGCTAGATTAGGTTAAATAATCGTCAATTAAAATACGTGCCTGTTCTCCTGTTGGACCTAGAATGTTCGGGTCCGAACGTTTTTTGCCAGTGGGTCACCATTTGAACTCATACGAAGTACTAACATCTCATATAATTACACACATTAATTTGAAATAAACACGTTTGTTTTGACAATTTTATGTTTAGGCTTCTTATTGCGCATTCTGCTAAGCCACATTTTCACCAATGACCCATAAAGTACAGAAGTCAAACTAACTGCCTCCTTTAATAAAGAACAGGTAGTTATTAGTTTTTATAGTTGTGGCTTTTCGTTTCAAGTAAGTTGCATCTCACCAAGTCATTTTTGACCAGGAAGGAAATTCCGAACAGCGAATATTAGGTAGTAATTAATTACTTATTTCAATTCCTTTTCCAGATATACGAGATATGCAAGCGAGACAATAAATATATTATTATTTACTTTCTATTTATTGGTGCCGTAACGTGTCCCAGAGGAGGTTTTGACACACCTTACTCAATTCGGGGAATGTCCCAACCTTTGAGCTAACGATACAACACAATATTAAGGAGAATAATATACATTTAAAGGTCTCTTCAGAAAGGTAATATTTATCAGGCGCGGCTCGTAGTTTTTTGTTAGGTGGGTCGAATCATAAAGATTGAAATAGGCACCTGATTCGCAAACCAATAAATACGGGTAGCAAAAAACACATGTTTAACAGGACTTCTGCAAACCCAATCGCAATACCTGCTGAATTCATTCCCTCTTTTGTCGTCTGACGTAACTCAAGTTTTGGTTTTGGACAACTGATTTCCTTGAATCCCCACCGTTTTTCAAAAGTTAAACCACAGACATTTTGAAGACATAATTTCTTGAACTCGAACCAAGACCACACGAGGATACGTGCTCTCTCTAAATATCGAAATTACGAAACAAAACTAAAAATGGCATCCATTTTTGTTTTGGCTTAACGTTCAATAATTGTTTTCCGAACATTAAATACGAAAGTTCAGAAACAGAGTCCGTAGATGTGCAAGGAAAATTGTACCGCACTCTCCCATGTAAATCTCCATAAGAAAATCCATCGTGCTTTTCAAGGTCCCCACGCAACCGGACACGTGGGCGCCGGATACTTGGCAGAAACAAGCTTGGCACCGTAAGATAGGGGTCCCATCGCAGACTTAAGCTTCAGCATTATTATGGTGTAGCATCAGTAAATTAACCTAACGTTTGGAATCTCTGACGTGACTATCTAATATTGCTGCTATTATTTGTATGTCCTATTTGAACCTCAGTATAATCAAGATCTAGCAGTAAGATATAAATGCCAAAATCTTGGAGTCTTATAAGCATCGAACTCATGGCTTCAGCATTCATAATTCAACGATAATAACTGCTACTTCAGCGACTAACTTGACTTGAGAATATTTTTTCTAAAACAGAGTTTAATCCAAAATACACTCGACGCGCGTTCATGTTAACATCACCAGAAGATGATTAAAACTGTTTTAGTTATCTCCTGATGGTGCTAACATAGTTAGCAAAATGCGCACGCCGAATGCAAAAATTCTGTT
>JAEQML010067417.1:0-19091 GCA_016904865.1 Pissodes strobi
ATGTTGAAAGTTTTAGCTGCTTCATTCTTTGATATCTGCCCTGTTCTTATCATATTTATCGCCTGTTGTAGTTTGGCTTTATTTTCGCCTCTATCGTAGCTACAATACCTTCTTTTTGGCGTTCTGAAACAAAAAAGTGCCTAGGTACATATTTAACTATTTAAATAAACCCTAACTTTGACCGCTACAGTAACTTTGACCATTGGCCAAAGTTATCGCCATAAATAGTAAATTTGAGGTTATATCAACATTTGAAAATAAAAATCTAAAATACTGGAAGATAGCGGTCTTCGTTTATGACAATCATTTCACAAGACTATAGGGCAATTACCTGTACAATTTCAAACAAAAACTGTGCACTGAATATTAAACTGTGAAGTAAAGTTTCCAGGGTAAAGAATTTCCACCTGTAGCAGCCACAACGGTCAAAGTTTTTCTGGGAGACCTGCTTCAATTCTCGTGCAAAATCGCTTTCGCGCGCCATCTAGGAAGCAGTAGCCGACTTGCCGGCATAGTTAAAAACCAGGTCGCGTCCGATCGTATTGCACCGGCCCGACATTAAACTTCTTTTGAGTTTTCGGTCAATGTTACACACCCGGTGAAAGTAACGTAACTCTACCGGATACAAAGTTGATGATGGTTGCTTGAAGACGAAACGTCGGATCTTAAAATTGATAGTGTTATTTTGTAGAGAGGAAAAAGTGGCTATGAGGAAGTGACATTTATTTTAAAATATCTTTTCAAATAAGTCCAGAAAAAAATAAAAACGTTTTTACAAAATTCCGGTTTTTTCCGGATAATTTCAGAACGGCTCAAAATTTTCGAATTTTTAAAATGGAATATTCATAAGCATCAAAATGCGCAACTTTGCCCTAATTTAACCGACTCTGTATCTCTTACCGTTTACGAGATCCTAATGGTGGCCCTCGAATTTGTAACACCCTGTATACCTCACACTTACAATTAGGAACAACTCAAAATACTACAATAAAATACCAGTAGTTTTGTGTCGTTGGATATATACTCGAGGCGGGCCATCGAATTCACCTGACATGACTTCATTGGATTTCGTCTTACGGGGAAATTTAAAGAAGCTTGTCTGTTCGACGCCAGTTCACACCAGCAAAGACCAGATAGAAAGAATACCATTGCAATGACGTTCGAGGCAATTCTGGAATATTGTTTCCAGTATAACGAGAAAATATCCGTCAGATTAGAGAATGTATAGAGTATAAAGGTACAGGGCGCTCATTTCGAAAATCTGCTGAAGTAAACAAGAAGGAGCAACAAAGCTTTCATATTTTTAACATTTTTGCGTTGAAGTGAATTTCGAAATGTCAAAAAGCTTCAGTTTGAACTACCATTTATAATTTAAGTTTTATCTGTTTCTCTTAAGCTACAATCAACCCTTTAAATGGTTCTTTTATATGGTATCATTGGATTTGGAAATGTATCAGAATAAATTCTTCTTGCCTCTGCACAATTACCAACAGCTTGTCCATAAATTAGATGCATGTCAGCATAAATAAAAACGCTTAGTGTTTTATTGTAATATTCTGATTTATTACCTATCTTATTTCAATATTGTGTTTCTTTAAGAGGAATGACAAAAGTATTTAAATAGTATATTATTTTATATGGAGGAAAAGTGATACTTTTCATGGCGCGCTCGTGTTTAACAGCCGAACGGAGTGAGGCTGGTAATAGAGAGCAAGCCATGAAAAGTAACTTTTCCTCCAAATAAAATATGCTGTTTTTTCTTCAAATGTCGACAAATTAATGCAAAAACATCTCTTTTTAATAGTAATAATATCTAATTATTATTAAAGATAAGTGGGTTCGCAAGGCGGCTTAGACCACGGTCGTAGGTGGCCTTGCTTAGACCGGTGTCGGTGAATATAATGTAACATAAAGCTGTCAGTGGACACTGTCCACAATAATTAATTTTTTAAGATTGCATCTCCGATTGCGTTTTAATTCCGTATTGATAAGCAGTTATTGAGTAAGTTCGATTAAATAATAACCAATTTGTTCCTAAATTAGTGATTTTTAGAAATGCAGTCACAAATTGAGTGATAAATACAAATTGTAGTTTAATAAATCTTGAGTTGTTGACGCTTATTTTGTTGTCTGTTTGTATTGTATCTATGTGGCTATGACAACACTTTTACCTCCGCCGGCGGAAAAGTGAAAAGTAAAGCTCCGGCGGAGGAAAAACGAAACTTCACGGCCGCCTACACAGTCGAGTAATGACGGATTTACTGACTTTGAAGAAAAAATTAGTTTTCAGCTCTGGAAAATGACGCATGTCAAAATTTTATAGTGGCAAGTCAATAACACTGACAAAACAAGGACTCGGTGCTCCCGCATGACGTCATCACACGTTGAGGACGTTCGAACAATGAGTTTTGCGCCGTTGTAGCATTTTAAAAACATTTGAAAGGCTTTTCGTTAAAAGAGGGTGCCAGTTATCAACTGAGCCATTCTTGATTTGATTTTACTATAGAGGAACAACGTTTCAAATCAAAAACCAAAAGAAATTTTTAGTCTTGTTCAAAATGGTGTTAATTCTTGATACTGCTATTAAAAATAGCCTCTTCGCTATCGTACGCCTGCCCGTTGAACGACGCGACATAAAGTTTACTTTAGTGGGTAAAGCCGTGTACCTCACTGTGTCTACGTCACGCAGCTCTACCGTCACAGGGCCGGGTCCTTGTTTTCTTGGTACTATTGGGCAAGTTCGTTCCTGACTTCCCGGACGATGCGAAACATCTACCGTAGTATGGTTTTATGAGCCTTTATAGTCTACATTAAATATTAAAATTTCATTAAATTATACAAGTCGATTCAAAGGTTAGAGCTAGTTCGCCTTTGGGGCTCTGTATCTTCGTTAAGGAGCACTTTAGGATTTTTTTATATGACAATTTCGGGTTATTTTAACTTCCCCTATATGCTCCCGAAAGTATGCCATATCCTGTCTATTATATTTACCTGAAGAATGGATGTCTAACGCAACGTTTTATACCGTTTACCAAATATTATAAAGTAATCCGGTCATATTTGACTTTTTTAAGAACTTTTTAAAACTTTTTTAAAAACTTTACCGTGACAAGGTATAAAAGTTTTGTTAATGAATAAAGAAGTAAGAAGTCAAACAGTTTTCACACATACTATAGAAAATAATCCTACTGTTTTCTACTTTTTCAAAGAATCTGTCTCTAAGAATTTGAAAACTTTCTCTGTACATGCCTGAAGTATATCAGGAATGGTTCTACTTTTAAGCAAACTAATAATAATTTTGAAGCAATTTCTGAAAATTCAACTGCAAATAAACTTCCACGTTGAATATACCTAAATTTATGTCCTTATTTCCATAGGCTTCATCCCAACGCTAAAACTTGCCGCAAGGACAAATGTGGCCATTCCAGCGACCTCAGACCAAAAAAGAGACTCGAAGAAAAATAAAGGATAAAGAAGAAGCTTATTTATCTCTTTCTGGTTAATCTAATATACTTAAGAGAATTCAGAGCGGCAGAATCCGGGCAAACGTAGAAGTAGACGCCAGTATTGAACAGTTAATGGCACTGTGATGGTTCATACTAACCGAATGGACTGCCATAATATTAGCATTTATATTTAATTTATTAAAACACCTAAAATGTGATTTTTAATGTTTAGTATAATAGTATTAATTATGTAATTATGTAACTTTGGTTGAACAATATAGCTGATTGAACGTAAGTGAACACGTCTTAGCCAGGCCTATGTCTTGTCTTAAATGGATTATTGGCTTCTGTTGAACAGAAGCTAATAATTTAAGACATCTGTTTCTTTCAAGCACAATTTGCCAGTACATTCGGAGTGGGTCTGGCTCTAAGTCATATCCATAGCGCATCATATAAGTCATGGTGGATTAACATGAACGGCACAGACAAAAATGGTCCCACGGGAATTTCCGGTTCCACCCGGTCTGAGTACCGGTGTGAATGGGGACTTTTTCTGGCACGGACGCTCGATTTTTCCTTGCGGAGAAACAAAGGTCATTAAATATTGGCCACGAGGTCTCTAATGGCGACCAAAGAGCCGATATACTACGCGATGCTCCCTTTTATCAAGAACGAAACGGAAGTGGTAACCACTAACCAGGCCTATTGAACATTAAAAGATTTAATTTTTTTCCATCCAATGAAAAATGTCTGGTGCGTTATGTTCGGCACGGAGACATAACCTGACTAGCCAAAATTTTTCGTGCGCGTGTTGGGCGTTCGGAGTAAAATGTTCATATTAGGACGCACCTCTTAGGTGCGTAGAAGTTCGGAAAGAATGAGAGGTGTCTTTTAAAGACAAGCGTCTTCAAACAGCGGTTTGTAGTTAGTACTCTGTTAACTTCACGCATGGCCCTTCGCTCGCTTCGGGATGCAATCAAACAAAACTATCCTAAACTAACCCAAATTAACCAAAACTAACACAAACTACCCCAAATTTAAAAAAAGGAACAAACAAAACTTTAAAAAAAAAATTAAAAACGCTTGCCACTGACGGGAATCGAACTCGGAGGCAAACCGAAGCATCGTATCAGAAGCGCAGCATCTAAATACTGCCGCCACCAGGCTTGCTAAAAATGATCCACTAGACCACAAAGACATGCTACTCAATAAACTTATTACATTACATTCCGTAAGTGCATATGGCACCGATTTACCTTCCGTACACGCATATAGCACTCGAAGTTTGATTCGTTGAAATTTTAATTCTAACCAATGGGATAATGCTAGGTGACGTATACATGTACGGAATGTATAAATGCATACGGCATAAGGACAAAATTCCATATTTTAAAAATTAAAGCACCAATTTTAATTCTTTAAACGGTATTCAATAACTTAGTGTATAATCTAATAGTCAGGGCCGACGAGATGGGGGGGGGGGGGGGTTGACGGGACAAATTCCCGGGGCCCGTATGCTTTGGGGGCTCGAAGACCGGGCTTCTATTCAATAATAAAAAACTACATCGATATTATTAAGAGCGCCATCGCAAAAGTTAAATTCGGAAAACGCATCGCGACATTTTATAATTTTATGGCCCGTGTATGGCTGCTTCAATTTATCATAGGTAAAGTATTCGCACAGTATTACCGCTGTGAAATCATACCCTGGAGCCGATGTAAATTCTGACCACAATCTGGTCTGCTCCACGTTAAAAATAAAGCTGAAAAAGCTACACATATCATCTAATCCAAATAAACTATCGCTGGACCCAATAAAAGACACCACAATGAAGAGTAGACTTGCCAATGAAATAAACAACAAGTTACACAACATAAAAATGATATCCAACCAAGAAAAACCTATTGATGAAAATTGGACAGATATAAAGACTTCCATTATTCAAACTGCAGCGGATCTATTACCATGCCCGAAAAGAACAGCTAAAAAGAAGTGGACGACACAAGAAATTCTGGAGCTGATGGAGCAAAGAAGAGGCCTTAAGAACAAGAGTAGAGAAAAATACCTCGAAACACATAAGAGAATTCCGTAAAATCAAGGAGGCCAAAGAAGCTTGGTTCAAAGTCTCTTGACAAGAAATAGAAGAACTGCAAAGGAAACATGATGACTTTGGTCTACACAAAAAACTTAAAGCCACAGGTGGATTACAAACAACTAGAAATACAAGTATACTCAAAGACTCCAGTGGGAAAATCATAACCGATCTAGATCATCGTTGCAAAGAGTGGGAGAACTATGTGTCCAATCTCTTCGAGGACGTCAATGGTGAAGACCAACAACACCCCCTCCGAGAAGATCTAAATAGGAGGGGTCCGTATATTCTAAGGGCAGAAGTTGAAAAAGCTATAAGACAAGCAAAAAAACAACAAGGCACCTGGGCCATATCAGGTTCCCGCCAAATTACTTAAACTGTTGGATGAAGACAGCATTGCATACCTGACTACCTTTTTCAACCAAATTTATAACACTGGACAGATACCTCAAGACTGGTTAGAATCCCTTTTCATCACAATCCCGAAAAAGAGCAAACCCTGCAAATGTAGCGATTTCAGACTGATTAGCCTGATGAGTCACACTCTTAAAATCCTACTACGTATTCTTCAAAATCGCATGTACGCATTGTGTGAGAGTAACTTAACAGAAGAACAGTTTGGATTTCGGAATGAATTGGGAACTAGAGAGGCCCTTTTCTGCATACGGGTCATTCTCCAAAAGTACTGTGAGTTTCGAAAGAATGTTCATATATGATTTATAGACTTCCAGAAGACTTTTCATCGGGTTCGACATGGTCTGCTGCTCGAATATATGGAATCTATAGGACTTGACAATTACGATATTAGGCTACTGAAATAGCTATACTATCATCAAGTAGCTACCGTTAGGGTAGATCTAAACACCTCTTCAATAAAATCCCAATCAAACGAGGAGTACGTCAGGGATAAGTTTTGTCGCCTACACTGTTCAATATAAATTCTGAGCAAATATTTCGTGAGGCGATGGATGGCCGAACAGAGGATATAAAAATAGGAGGAGACACCATAAACAACATTAGATACGCCGACGATATCGTTATCTTGGCTGAAAGTCTAACAGACCTCCAGACTCTGGTTGACACATTAAATGAATCAAGTCGTCGAAGAGGATTAAAAATTAACATCAAGAAACAGAACGGATGGCGGTGGGAAAAGTGGATGTTGACCAGGGGCAACTGCTTCTGGATGGAAGGGTGGTGGAGCATGTTCATCACTTCAAATATCTTGGTAGCTGGTTGAATGCGGAGGGACTCAGATGAAGAAATCTTAACTCGAATTGGAATAGCTCGTAAAACATTTATATTATGGAAACCAGTTCTGTGCAATAGAAGTCTCTCCATGTACTCACGAAAAAAGATCTTAAAGTGCTACGTGTGGTCAATATTGTTCTCCGCCTGCGAGACCTGGACGTTGAAGGCTGTCACCATTAATAAACTTGAGACTTTTAAACTGTGGTGTTACCGCAAAATCTTGAAGATACCCTGGACCACACACACTTCCAATGAGGATGTGCTCGGGATGATTGACGCGGAGAGAGAGCTTCTGAAGACAATTAAAGTGACAAAAACCGAGTACTCTGGTCATATTATCAGAGGGCCAAAATATCACTTGCTTCGACTCTTAATACAGGGTAAGTTGGAGGGAAAGAGATGGATTGGTCGAAAGAAACTGTCCTGGCTGCGCAACATTAGGACAAATCTACAAGCGGAAGACCTCTTCAGAGTAGCGGCAGACAGAGATAGATTCCACAGAATGGTCAACGTGATGATAGCCAACGTCTGAACCCAGGTACGGCACTAAAAGAAGAAGAAAGTATTCGCTAACGTTACATTTCGTGTTTCGTCTATTTAGTAACAGATGACATTAACATGTGACGACGCTTATTTTTATTCGATAATAACGCTTAGAACATTTTCGAAATAAAATCGTAATCGTTACGTATAATGTACTTATGCAGTATCAAAACTCGAATGGGGCCTAATGCCTAATATTAAATAAATTAATTATTTTTACAATTTAACTTTAAAAAATGTTTATTTTCCCAATTTGTAATGGGATATGCAGGACCAGTGCGTCACACGTCATAAAACCTGCATTGAAATTATTCCAATAAGGTATAGACAAATATTGTGAAAATGCTATAGATAGGCGATTATTATTGTGAAGTTTTGTACACATTCCAAAAACTGATGATTTTTTCCTGCAACACTCTTCCATCCTCCACATCTCAGATGCTGCTGGAAATTTAAGGCTCTTTTGGAGGCTCAAAATGAACATTATTGGGCGCGGAACATGAAAAAATGTTCTACCTCCGCTCCGGCGGCGCTTGCAGCTGGCTTTCACCTCTTATACTGATGAAAGACGTATAGGAGCCCAAAAATCTGAAGAGTCCCGGGGCCCGTTTCGGCTGTCGGCGGCTCTGCTAATAGTACAAATATTAGTAAGCACATGCTACCAAAAGAAGTTAGAGATTTCTTACTTAATATACAAGGGTGTCCAGGTAATGATACGAAGCGACCATATCTGAAAAAGTATTAGTTCTAAATGATCAAGGAAAAATTGTTATGGCTAGATCAGCAAAAAAAACTGGAAATTATTTTTTAGTTTGTAAAATGTTTGCTAGAGGGCGCAGCAGCCGCGGCTACGACCCACCACAAAAGATTTTCTTGGTGTTTTGGCTTATTAAGGAATTCAAAAATATCTGCATTTGTAAATAGTTTGCAAGCGAATTGGAAAAGATAGATATTACTTATCTTTAAGGTTTAATTCGGGTAATAAGAATTAACTATACTTATACTTATAATAATATACTTACTTACAATTATTGTAAAAAACAATTAGCACTTAAACTGCGTTAGCAGTCAACAACTTTCTAGAATCAGTAAAATTATACTGTGACTTAAATTAAAATAGTGCCTACATTTTTCAACATTATTTTTTAATCAATTAAGTTTATTTTTAATTACTGATATAAACCGATCACTTTCAACAAACATGTTGTTTTTTGTTAAATTATTCGTTACATGTTACATATATACTTATTTTATAAACGAAAATCGGCATTTCTATCTACTACTAAAAATAAATTAAAACGTTTGACATTGAATTAAATCTTTATTTGATGCTAGCCTAGAGGCATTCCTGGTGTGAGATAATCTATGTTTCCCACTGATATAGATCAGTGATGTTTCCTCACCTCCTTATCCTCAGAAAGTTCTCCGATTTGTAGTGAAAAGGCATCGATTATCTCACATCCATGAACAAGCACTTTGTTTACTGTGTTTGGCATATTGAACCATTTATAAATATTTATAGGCTCAGCTTTCTTTTAGCTGAAATGGGTTATGTAAAAACTGTGTTTTTGTTTGTTTATAAAAGGTCTGTCTGAACATAGAAACACAAATTATTTTTTTCGGAAATGCGTCATTTCCGTTTTTCAGACTTTAGATTAGCTGAAATCGTTTTTGTTTAATGTTCTAGACATTTATTCAGAGCCCAGGAATTAATTTTTCCGGAAATGCATCATTTTTTTTTTAGTTTAGAATAGCTAAAATTGATTACATAAAAACTAGTTTTACCTTAGTAACTGAGACATTTATTCTAATCGCAGAAACTAATAACTTTTTTCCGGAAATGCGTCATTTCCGTTTTTCAAGAAAATTTAATATAATTTAAATAACTTTAATTTAAAGTAAACTAATTGTGCAATTTGGGTCAGGTTGGATTATCGTAAGCGCGCAAAGAGCGCTTATTTAATTTAGCAATTTGGAGTTTGGGTTAGTTTTAGTTACGGTAAGCGCGCGAAGCGCGCTTGTTTAGCTTTGTAATTTGGGTTAGCTTGGGTTAGGTTGGGTTAGTTTGGGTTAGCTTAAGTTAGTTTGAGTTAGATTGTTTTAGTCGGGTCACTGTAAGCGCGCGGAGCGCGCTTATTTAATTTTGCAGTTTGAAGTTTGGGTTAGCTGGAGTTACGGTAAGCGCGCTTGTTTAGCTTTGTAATTTGGGTTAGTTTTGCAATTTTGCAATTTGAATATGTTGTCGTTTTAAATGTACGATTTTTATGTCAGTGGAATTTTATACCTAGGTACTATTATTAAAAAATTTCAGTTAAATCGCGTGCTTTTGTCGTTAAATTTAAAAATGTAAGAGCATTTGTAATAAAATATTGAAATAATTGTGAAAATTCTAAAAAATAATATAATGATTAAAGATACGTCACGCCACCTATGGTTACTAATTCTTAATTTGTCCAATATCATCTGAAGTGGAGAGCTGTTGTAACAAAGGCATCTTGGACGTTGCAAATAGGGATATATTGGTTAAGGGACACATACTTAAAAATTATTTTCATTAACATTTCCTGAAAATTAGCATTTTTTAAACTGAAAATCAGTAAGACTCGTTAATTTATACTAGAAACGCTGTAAATTACATTTTAATTTTGCGGGACATAATATAACGTACAATTAGCATTTTTTTGAAAAACGAAAATAACGTATTACCGGAGAAAAGTTTTTAGTTCCTGCGATTAGAATAAATGTCTCAAGTACTAAGGTAAAACTAATTTGTATGTAACCGATTTCTGCTATTCTAAACTAAAAATAAAAAATTGAAAAAACAAATTGTGAAAAAAAATTGAAAAAAAAGAAATGATGCATTTCCGGAAAAAATCTTTGATTCCTGGGCTCTGAATAAATATCTAGAATATTAAACAAAAACTAATTTTTATGTAACCGATTTCAGCTAATCTAAAGTCTGGAAAACGGAAATGACGCATTTCCAAAAAACAAAATTTGTGTTTCTATGGTCAGACAGACGTTTTATAAACAAACAATAACTCAGTTTTTACATAACCCATTTCAGCTAAAAGAAAGTTTAGCCGATTTATATACTTAATTCTAGTTTTGCTTAGCAATTTTTTAAATTTATTTAAGTCAATTACACCGCCACTGGCTAACACTCGTAATATAATTGAAAAATTTTCGATTAATTTTTGGTCAACCCCTGTAATCTCTGAGCTTATTTGGGGATTTTCGAAAAACTTCCTAGCGGTATTTCCGTCATTTGAGGAGCCATAACCTGGTTTAGGTTTGTCCACTGTTCAAGCCATTTCAGCCTTAAACTCTGCTTGGATTCGTTTTTTGTTGGCTTCTATAATGCGTTTGTTTTCGGACGAACTTGCCACAATTTCATTGGCAAGCGGTAGCCAATATGAAGAAGACACTCAAAAAAACGAATCCAGCAATGTAACGTGGACAAACAAGAGCGGTTATTATCTGGTTAAAGTGTTCATATCTTTAGGTGTGGCTCCACAAATGATGCATTTTATTGTCGAATTTGTTTCTGATAGAAAGTTAGTTACACTGCCGTCCATCATTGTTAACAACAAATCAGCTCGGATTTTACATTTAACAGCATCCCCAGTTTCTCTCGAATTTTTTTAATTTTTTCATTTATATCTTTCTCTGTATTGCGTACGAGGTCGGCGTTTTCTTTTTCAAATAAAAGTTTAATAGGTCTGCAATAGAGTTGAGGAGGGTCTAGGGTTTCTCCAGCGTTCTTGACCTGTTTCCTCATCAACTAATCTTCAAGGCACCATCGCTATTAGGAATAAAAACTCATCCGTGCTTTTGGAATTTTTGCTTGTACTGGCTATGTCCAGAACTACCGTCAAAGCCATACTTGCATATAAGCTTAAGTCTTGTTGAACCATGTAAGTTAGTTAATTTTAAAATGATTTCTATTGTTTTGTGTAAAAGTTCCACTTCCGCGGAAATATCAGATACAATTATATTTGAAGGCAAAATTTAATTTTTGGTTTCTTTTAGTTGAAAATAGCTGGGGAGGCAATTTTGGGTTTTAGCATTAATGGCCGATCTAAGAATTATATGTATTTTCTGATAGATATGTCCAAGTCTAACATAAGTGCCAAAGCTTCAATGCGCTAGATTGAACCCGATTACTTCCCGATATCACGCATGAAGCAAACTCTAGCTCCTCTGGAGATCTGTCCGCAAACTCAGCTACGCCTCTTCTTTTTGTTTTAAGTGAGGCTTCTTCAAAAGGAACCCGGGGTCTTCCTCTCTGACTTAAGCTATAATTAGATTGATCTGTTTGAAGATGATTTCTCTTCTTGTAGATTGTTAGATACCACAATATATAATTTGGTCCAGCCAAATCAACTCGCCTTCCAAAAGTCGCTTCCGAGAACGACATACTTTCTGATATTTAGTGGCCATCCTTAACCCAAAAACCTTACTGCAATTCATAATTTTATCTTTCAAACTTTTCGATGGTTCATCAACATTAAGAAGTGACAATATTTTTTCATAAACGGACTGTTTTCGATGCCCTTTTGGAGTTCCTAACCAAATGTCTATTTTTTCTTATTTTTTATTGTAACATCCGCCCCTAAAATTATATCTCCATTAATCGCAACACACAGCAATTTATTTTTTGTTTTGGAAGTACTTTATTAGTTTGGGAATAGTTTATTAAAAGATCTTGGGTGTGACGCATATGGATTTTTTAAAAACCTGAATAAAATTTAAAATGCTTTAAGATCTCCCTAACACAACACACATTTGGCTAGATAATTCTAAACCGTTAAAACTCCTTAACAGAACTTAACTGTAATTTTTTCTATACCAATATGAAGTAGGTACTTACCAACTTGAGAAGAAGCCATATTTTATATTATATAAAGAAAATAACTCACTTAAGCGCATACAAAATAACTTTGAAAAGCAATAAAAACTTATGTTTTTGATTCTCGGCTGACGTTAATATGTCAAAGTTTTGAAGCGTCCGCTAAACAATTACGCGGCTAACTAAGATTAAGCTATGTTTTTATGTGATTTAATGACAAATAATCTACCCAACGATGTAATAAAAAAACTAAAATTTAAAAATTGAAAATTCAGACTTTTCATTACATCACACTGTGGTTCCCCTGACACCCTGACGGGGTAGAAATGCATTGTGCTACCTCTGGTATACTTCCAATTTTTGTAGCCGCACAGACAGAAAGCCGGAGTACTGAAGCTTTGTTTTGGTGATCAGCTGTTGAAGCAAGTCGATTCAGTTTGGAAATTTATAGGTAGCCCTTAGTTCTTTACCGGTGTATCGCGGAAAAAAATCAAAGATTTTCATGGTTTCAAACGCGTAAATAGATTTTCTTTAAGAAAATTATGTTTATTAGTGTCCTAGTATGGTACAAGGTAGTTCAAACTAAGATACCTAACGTGTTTAATCTTTTTTAAGCATTGTGTTTTCCTTAGTTGTATGTTTGTGTCTACTGGATAATGTGTCTTTTTAGTGTGGTCTGATAAAAACTTTTTAAGTAATTTGAGCCATTAAAATAGATTTAAAAAGTCCTCTTTTAATTTAAAAAGGAAGTGGAAGTGTTTGTGTAGCTATTTGTGTTGAAAAAAAAACAAACAAAATACCCTTTCATTGCGTGGTACCTAAATGCAGGGGTAATTATGATAAAAACTCGAAAGTGTCTACTTTTAAATTCCCAAGTGATCCGGAGTTAAAGAAAATGTGGATACATGCGATAAAGAGAGTCGGTTTTACGCCTTCAGATTCATCGAGGGTAATTAGTCTAAAAAGTAAGTAAGTTTAGTATACTTATTACACCAGAAATTTGATTGATAGGTTTGCGAATTGCATTTTAATGAATGGGATATTAATTTATATGTTTCATCACCTACATGTTCATATCGAGAAAATCCGGAGAGTAAAAAATTAAGAATGGAGTGTGATCTTATTAAACGAACCATATCTGAAAGCATAACTACTTCCAACATGTATATTGCTGAAAGGGAATTTGTTAATTTTGAAGAAGCTTTTACAAAAATTAATAAAAATCCGAATTTAATTAATTGGATCATTTCGAAACGACAACATCATATTCTTTTTATTTATATTGAGGAAATACCTAATCCAGTTATAAAGGGACTACTTTATATGAACCAGGATTTTAATATAAGTTTAGAGCATTGTGCTAACAAGGTATCAAGTCTGAAGTCCTCAAATAATGAAAAAATTAAATTTCCTTTGCTCGTGGATAATATGAATAAATTAGAAGACACTTTGCTGGAAGCTGAAAAGTATTTAACAGAAAAAAAATTAAACAAAAAGTGTTGAAAATAGTTGTGGCATAATAAAAGATATTTTGGAGTCGATGTTAAATAAACTTCCGGAGAAGAACAACGAAATTGAATTTATTCAGGAGCAAGTTAACTTTTTAAAGATTGAAAAAAAGGGGGCTCTAAGATATTCATGGAAGACAACATTATTCTGTAGCCTTTTGTTATCAATATCTCCACACTGTTACAAATTTTCGCGCAACTCAAATCACTTGACGTTACCATGTAGTACTACAATCAGGAAAGTTTGTAGTCAATTTACCACTGACCCTATAGTTGAGCAGCTTGACGATAACTTTCTTCAATATGTGAGGTCTAAATTTAAACACTTGCAAGACAGTGATAAACTTATTACTCTATTGGTAGACGAAATCCATTTAAAGCCATGTTTTGATTTTAAAGGTGGAAATATTGTGGGTGCTGCATTCCTGAGAGCGCTACAAGTGCCCATGTATCTATGGTTAATAGTTTGCTTTCACCTTATAAGGAAGTCATACTTTTATTGCCAGTAAAAATTTTAAAAGGAGAAACTCTGCATAAGTTTATTAAAAAAGTCATAGAGGGCTTGGAAGAAATAGGGTTTGAAGTCATAGTTGTAGTGACAGATAATCATGCAATTAATAGGAAAGCCATGTCTATGTTTCGTAACCCTCCAGAGCTTCTTGTTGAATATGCTCATCCTTGCAGTCCCACACGACCTCTTTTTTTTGTAGTAGATCCTGTACACATTTTAAAAAATTTGAGAAATAACTGGATAAACCAACCCCAACAGTGTATGACATACCCAGATTTTGACAATAACACCCAAGACAATTCAGCAAACAATTTAAAAATTGCATCTTCTCAAACGATTAAAGATATGCACACAAAGGAATGTGGTCAACTTTTGAAATATGGATATACGCTATCCCTAAAGGCTTTGTACCCTAGCTCACTTGAGAGGCAAAATGTTAAACTGGCTCTACAAGTTTTAAACAAAAGTATTGTGGTAGCTCTCAGGGAATTAGGTCCAAAAATTAATTTATCTAATTATGACTCTACTGCAGATTACATAGAAATTTTATGTAGGTGGTGGGACATAGTAAACGTAAAAACACCATTTAAGGGAAAAAGGTTGAGAAATATTTATCAAGAGCCAGTAACTAAAGAATCACATCATATATTTGAGTTTCTCAATAAATTTTTACAATGGCTCCAACATTGGAAATCATGTAATGGTGGTGGTCACCTAACAAAGGAAACCCATTTAGCAGTAGCACACACATTTCTGGCATTCCTTAAAATTTCCAAGTATTGTCTGTATCAGAAAGACATGAATTACATTCTTCTTGGCCAAATACAAACTGATAAATTAGAAGAACGCTTTGGGAAATATAGGTAGCAGGTTTAGATTGGTTCCGTAATAATTTGGTTTTTGCATGGCTTTTTGTAAATGATTATTTGCGTGGCAAGTAGTATCTACTCAGGACAGTACAATGCTGTACAGTACTTACCTTCCCACATTATTATTGCATGTTTTTTTCCTAAACAGAGCTTATTGTCCATATACCATGTAGGGGAAACTGGCCTAAAATGACATACTCGGGTAAAATGACATATCGACCACATTGCTACTTTAACACGTGACAAAGTCGCCCTAAAATCCTAATCGCAATTGTTTTTCATCCGGGAGTTCAGTCAAGTTTATTCAGCGTCGCTGGCGGCACGCGTCTTAACAAAATACCAACAAGTCGTTTTTCTCGGTCCAAAAAATATTTGTGTGGTCACCTAATTTGGCTGTAGTAATAGACAAGGTGCAGTAAGCCTAAGGGGGCTTACTACAGGTAAACAAATAGACTTTTTTCTTTATTTTAATGCAATTAAACTTTTGTTTTATTTTTTTAAATATATGTATTTTTAATAATTTCAAAGAAATCGTTGTTTTGGGCAAAATGACATACTATGTCATTTTAGGCTAAAGTCAATTTTTATTTTTATTTCAGATAATATGATTGGCAAATATATTAGAAAATCGGTGGAGTCATGCAGAATGCGCCGGTGTTTCCCCTCGAACAAAGTTTTTACTTGCGACTGATTTTTTTTTATCTTTTTGTAACGTCTTTAGTTTTTACGTCCTAGTTGGGTGTGTTGGCCCTTTTACTTTTGTTTACTTTTTTGTTTTTAAAATAAAACTCTTTTGTAATACTTACTACTTTTTGTATTTTCCCCTAGTTCTATCGCATTTATCTCCTTTTTTTTAGGTTTTGATTCTTGGTGATTATTTTGTACAAGTAGATTCTGCCAGCCCTTAATGATATATTTGAAATTATAATATACTTATCCCGAGTATTTGTAATTTTCATAACATTTTAGATATCAAGCTGGGTCGCAATACCATATCTCAATTCGTCAGATCTTTGAATCGGAAAGTAAACTACGGATCTTATGTTAAAGTCAAATAAATTTGGAGATTTAGAAATTTCTAAGGACAGTCTTTCAGAGTTTGTTGAAGGTGACAAATTCGAACATGTCCACATTGCAGTAGAGTTGAGAAACAACTGTGAAATTAGTGAGGACGATATTTCAGAAATTTCTGATACAGTTTTGCCTTCAATAGTGTATATTTCTGGTTATGCTGTATTTTCACTTTTAAAAAGACTTCAATGTAAATATTGTAAAGTGTTTTTAACAGAAAATGAAATGGACTTAAATGTAAGAACAGAATTAATCAATGCAAATGATCGGGGAGGACTTTGTTATCCAAACCTTGATGTAGTAACTTGTTCGTCATACATATATGTGGTTTTACAAAAAATGTTACTGAACGAGGAGTGCTTTTTTAAGACATAAAAATCAGAGATATGTCCTTATGAAAATGTCTGCTGAAACAATTGATGGATTAGACCTTGATTTGTTTATGGGCCACAATTGTCCAGAACATAACCAACAATACATTATTAAGGCTCTAATAAAAACTGTTTCAAACATTCTTTTAAACATTAACTTTAAAACCCAAAACGACATTTTAAAACCAAAGACAATGCCTGAACTAAAAAGGTCAAAGCCTACAAAACAATAGGAGACAATACTGATGTAAGTACGTTCATAAAAAATTCCTAATGATTTCTTTTTAGATTATTAGTACAATACACTAATTGCTACTGCGATTTTCATCACATTATTGTAATTTTCACACTTTTAAACTCGCTTTTAAAGTAGATAAGTATTGTATTTTTCACGTTGTTTTTGTTTTGCTTCATAACATTATTTACGATTTTTACAATTTACAATTTTACGACAATTTTCACACTTTGTGGTCATAATGTAATTTATTTTTTTCCCAAATTAGGCCGTTTTTAAACTGAAATATAAATTAAATACTGATCTCCACCTTTATCGATTTATATCGGAATGACTAGGTTTACCAGCTGATCGGAAACACATGTTCGGCTTTCTGTCTAGGTGGCGTTGGTTCAATAATGCTAGTAAACTAATTTAAATCTAAGTCCGTTAAAAATTTATCCTTTGTTTTTCTGAATTTTATTTTTTTGAGACACTCTGACGGGTTGGAAACGCATTCTGCAACTTTTGGTATGTTTCCGTGATTGTCCCTGATATTTCTACCGATATCTGTTAACGCACATCCATCAATAAGGTTGCTAGGCTTATTTAAATTTAAGGGTGCTGAAAATGTATGGTTTTCTGCTCTGGCGGGATGGGACTACATTCTGCTACCACTGGTATGGTTTTATGACATTTCCTTAAGTTTTCACAGGTTTTTTTATGGCATTCGCTTCAATTAATTATCTATTTTTTCCGGCCAGCCTTAAAATTGTAGGCCAAAGCATTGTGTGATGGCTGAGATTTTATGGATAACTTCACACTGATAAAATATAAAGAGTAAATTCATATTTATAAAAAGCTACTTTGGGTTCATTTAGATAGTTTTTTTCTCAATAAGGTATATGAAAAATAAATAAAATTAAAAATAATAATAACACGTTCGCAGCCAAGTTTGTAGTTTTATGATGGGTTCTGTAACGTCGACGCAAAGACAATAGATCTCACGCGTAGGTTAATTATACTCAACCAATAAACCATGACCAAACGTTAGAGGTAGTCAAACATTTAGTTACCTAACAGAACTTTTTTAAAAAATAGCTTGCATTAAAATCTAAAAAGCCAGCATTTTACTAAATGGCTAAATAATGCCAGACTTTCAAAAATTTCTAAAAATATATTTTTTTACCATGTTGTGGAGAACAAAAAGTATCATTATTACAATTCAGTTTTAAGTTAACCCAGAAGAAAAAGAAATCATATATTTACAGGCAACAAATATAAAAACTTGAATTTATTATTCTTTACAGATATTGCAGATGATAATTAAAAAAACTCATTGTTTAGATACCTACTATCACTACATGTGTAATGATTTATGATAAAATTTATTTTCCTTATTACTTTCATTCGTATTTCTAAAGGAACCTATGCTGGAGAGCCATGTCTCGCCCAGAAATACCGGCGTAAACTTGTCTGGCTCTGGTAACTCGTGATTTCTCACATATTCTCTCAAGAATCTCATTCTTTTCAGCTGTACGTCGGGAATTTCCATTAAATGTTTCCTGTTACTACTCTTCTTCCGTCTGAAACCAATACTTTTGCACCAGTTTGTCAGGGCGGAAATAGAGTTGAAACATATCTCGACAATTGGTCGTTTAATTTTTTTCTTGAATTATCTATTGCAACATATTTTTTTTAGAGTACACACTGTAGATTTCTTGCCTTATTTATTTTATTATTTGATAATCTGTTATTTTCGTTCGCATACTTTAACGAAGTTACTAAATTTTCAGGGCATAAATATGGTGTGCACTCTAGGTTTTAACTTTCTTATTTTTCGGGCTATTACCGTCGTTCTTTTACGTAAAATCTAATTTAAATAGTCTGAATTCAGTTCTATAAAATTTCCAATCGCGAAAAGCCGGGAAAACGGCTTTTACATTTTCCGCAGTTCTCGGGCGATACCGATAGAACGCTGCGCGAATTGCCGTGAATCGTGCGCGTGAGGTCTCCCACCTAACCGCCGGCCGTGATGCGATCCCCACCACGCGCCAAGTTAATAAAACGGGGATGCATCGCGCTAAACCGGCAGAATCCATCCGGGTTCTCCGCACAGTACACGAATCAATAGTCAATAGTCTCTGGTTCTCCGAGAAGCAGCCAAGCCGACCAAACCACTCCACCGAGGACCGCCACCACTACCGCCCATAGTTTTATTCGAGGCGACCAAGTGCTACCAGGTTCGTGCATTCGGTATCTCAGTTTTGTAGATTTTTACGGAGAATAATGTATAGCCCTACACTGGAGCTTTGCCTGTCATCAAGCAATACCTCCTATAGAGGTATTGCTTCAAGCGACT
>JAEQML010067421.1:0-19090 GCA_016904865.1 Pissodes strobi
TTCAATCTCTTTCTGGCGATTGAAAGTGTAAACATAATAAACCTGACGACGAGGGGCGGCGCCGCTCCAGACTTGAGTCCTAGTTCGGAGATCACGCTGATTTCGAAAGGTGTTCGAGCAAGTACCAAGATACCCTTAAACAATTTTATATTTCCTGTCGGCATTATTCGCTCATAATGACCAAGGCCCAGATAAACCCACACCAGATGCAAAAGATCGGCAAATCCCTCGCCAGCCAACTTTAACCTTGACGTGGCGGTTATACGCGGCCTGCACCAAATAATCTGGGTATGATTACAGAATTGTTCTTCAAAATTAAAATAGTTGGTCTGCACCAATTAAATCACAACGTGTTTTGTTGGTGGAATGGTTCAGGAAAAATAAAAAATTGCAATAGCCATTCTCTTTCTTTTTCCCAACAGGAGGCGGTCATGGAAATCTTGTGTTATTATGGCTGCTCCGACTTTTTTACAGAAATTCCCTTAATACGCTTTAATGTATGCCGATTTAAGGTTATGTTAACATTGAAAATGTTTCTGTTATCCTAGTATAGGACCTCAAATAGTGAAAAAGTACATGCTACATTTGCCACATGACGTCATACGCGTGAGATATCGTGTTAGTTTCTTTATTTAAACTTAAATTTGGTCATAAGGTATCGGAATCCGTTCAAATGACTAAAATAAATTGGAACTAACTGAAACTAACCGAAAGTTGATTGAACGACTAACCAAAACTAGCCAAAAGTAACCAAAAGCATCAAAACGGGCTAACACGTATCGGAACAGGTTACAAACATTAAAATAAGTTAAAACTAACCAAAACGATCGAAATTTTAAGGACTAGCCAATACTAACCAAAAACATTAAATTTTATTAAAACATATCGGAACTGATTCAAACGACTAATATAAATTAAAACTAGCTAAAAGTAACCGAAAGTTGATTGAATAACTAACCAAAACCAACCCAAAGCAAATAAAAGCACCAAAACGGGCTAAAATGTATCGGAACAGATTCAGAATATTAAAGTAAGTTAAAACTAACCCAAATTAACCGAATATTGGCGACCAACCTGAACTAACCAAAAACATTAAAATTGGTTATAACGTATTAGAACTAGCTCAAATAACTAAAATAATTTAACTAACTGAAATCAACCGAAAATTGATTGAACCCCTAACCAAAAGCATCCAAAGGCACCAAAAAGGACTAAAACGTATCGGCACAGATTAAAAATATTAGATTAAGTTGAATTTAACCAAAGTCTGGCGACTAACTTAAATTGACCCAAAACATTTAAACTGGTTATAACGTATCGCAACCGACTCAAATGACGAAAATAAATTATAACTAACTGAAAGTAACCAAAAGTTGAATGAATGACTAACCAAAACTAACCAAAAAAACTAAAATTGTTAATAACGTATAGAAGCCGGCTCAAATGACTAAAATAAATTAAAACTAACTGAAATTAACCGAAAGTTGGGTAAACAACTAACCAAAAGTAAACAAAAGCACCAAACTAGGCTAATTTTCAGTTAGTTTTAATTTATTTTAGTCATTTGAACAAGTGCCGGTACGTTATGCCCAATTTTAGTGTTTTTGGTTAGTCATCAAAATTCGGTTAATTTGTATTAGTTTTAACTTATTTCCATATTTTTAATCTATTTCGACACGTTTTAGTCCGTTTTGGTGCTTTTAGTTACTTTTGGTTGGTTTTGGTTAGTCATTCAATCAACATTCGGTTACTTTCATCCAGTTCCAATTTATTTTAGTCAATTGAACAGGTTTCGATACCTTATAACCAATTCAAACGTTTTTGGTTAATTTTAGTTAGCCGCCAAAATTCGGTTAATTTGGGTTAGTTACTTATTTTAATACCCTTAATCAGATCCGATATGTTTAGCCCTTTTTGGTGTTTATGGTTACTTTTGATTAGTTTTGATTAGTCATTCAGTCAGCTTTCGGTTAGTTTTAATTAGTTTTAATTTATTTCAGTCATTTGAACCGGATCCGATACGTTATAACCAATTTTAATGTTTTGGTTCATTTTATTTAGTCGTCAAAATTCGGGTAATTTGGGTTAGTTACTTATTTTAATACCTTTAATCAGTTCCGACACGTTTTAGTCCTTTTTGGTGTTTATGATTAGTTTTGGTTAGTCATTTAATCAGTTTCTGTTAGTTTTAGTTAGTTTTAATTTATTTCAGTCATTTGAACCGGATCCGATACGTCTTAATTAATTTTAATGTTTTGGATAATTTTAGTTAGTCGCCAAAATTCGGGTAATTAAAGTTAGTTTCAACTTACCTTAATATTTTTAATATGTTCCGATATGTTTAGCCCTTTCTGGCACTTTTGGTTAGTCGTTCAATCAACTAACAGTTAATTTCAGTTAATATTAATTTATTTTAATCATTTTAACCAGTTCCGATACGTTAAAAGCAATTTTCGCGTTTTTAGTTATTTTTGGTTAGTCATCAAAATTCGGTTAATTTGGGTTAGTTTTAATATTTTTAATCTATTTCGATGCGTTTTAGCTCGATTTGATATTTTGGGTTAGTTTTGGTTATACGTTCAATCAACTTTAGGTAAAATTCAGTTAGTTCCAATTTATTCTAGTCATTTGAACCGGTACCGAGACGTTATAAGCCTTTTTAATGTTTTTGGTTAGTCACCAAAATTCGGTTAATTTGGGTTAGTTTAAACTTACTTCAATATTTTTAATCTATTTCGATGCGTTTTAGCCCGTTTTGGTGCTTTTGGTTACTTTTGGTTAGTCGTTCAATCAACTTTCGGTACAGTTCAGTTAGTTTTAATATATTTTAGTCATTTGAACCGGTTCCGGTACGTTATAAGCAATTTTAATGTGTTTGGTTAGTTTTGGTTTCGCCAAAATTCGGTTAATTTAGGTTAGTTTTAACTTAACATTTGCAATCTGTTCTGATAAGTTTTAGCCCGTTTTTGGTGCTTTTAGTTAGTTTTGGTTAGTCATTCAATCAACTTTCGGTTACTTTCAGTTAGTTCCAAATTATTTTCCTCACTTGAATCGGTTCCGATACGTTATAATCAAATTTAATGTTTGTGGTTTGTTTTCGTTAGTCGCCAAAATTCGGTTCGTTTTGGTTAATTTTAACTTACTTTAATTTTTGTAACCTGTTCCGACGTTTTAGCCCGTTTCGGCGCTTATGGTTACTTTTGGTTAGTGGTCCAATCAACTTTCGGTTAGTTTCAGTTAGTTCCAATTTATTTTAGTTATTTGAACCGGTCCCGACACGTTATAATCAAATTTAATATTTTCGGTTAGTTTTGGTTAGTCGCCAAAATTCGGTTCGTTTTGATTAGTTTTAACTTATTTAAATTTTTGTAACCTGTTCCGATGCCTTTTAGCCCGTTTTGGTGCTTTTCGTTAGTTTTGGTTAGTCGTTCAATAAACTTTTGGTTAGTTTCAGTTAGTTCCAATTTTAGTCATTTGAACCGATTCCGATACGTTATAATCAATTTTATGTTTAAATAAACAAACTAACACGATCTCTCACGCGTATGACGTCATGAATGAGGCAAACGTAGCATGCACTTTTTCAAGATTTGAGGCCCTATACTAGGAAAACAGAAACATTTTCAATGTTAAAATGCATTTTTATATTGTCAGACATGCAGAATTGATTGGTTAAAATAAAAGTTCCGATATCATAATAATAAAAAAATTTCCCATATATGGCCAATATTCTGGCGGACACTGTATAACATTAGTTAGATTTAAAAAAGATTTAACTATAACATTGTATCTGCCAAAAATAAAATAAAGATTAATTATTTTTCGTAACGCTCTCGGACTAAACCAAAAGACTCGCGTGGCTCGCGTTTAGAATCACACTAGAACTTGCTCTGACTATTTCTTGGGATGGCTGGCCATCCCAAGGAGGCGGAGCTTTAAAAGAATTCTTGTTTCATGCGTTAGGTGGGAGGTTTCGCATCTGGTGTGGGTTTATCTGGGACCAAGGTATGATATAATATATAAACATTAACGCCGGGCGTTATGAAAGGACGTTCTGGATTCATAAAGTCCTCATAAAGTTTCCCGATAATAACAACCGCAGAGAAGTGACAAAAGCAGTCGGCACCTTTGAAGTTGGATAGCTAAGTTCATTTTGTCATATGTGACAGATGACCGGTTTAATACACTGACAGTAATGTAATGAAGGGAAAAGAAATGCTATACACCAATAAAACATGTAATTAATTACATGTTTATTATTTACTTTATCAGAAATGTATTATGAGTAGTAGTTATCTTTTAGGATTTAACGGTTTAACTCACACTTTACTGATTTGTCGGGTTCTAACCTTTTTGAAGTGAATACTTCTTTGCTTTCATGAGAGTGATTTTTCAAGGTCGCATCACGACATGGTTTATGTTTTCGTCTCGCGTTACGAAATTTTCGTATCGTTGATTGGACGACTAACCCAAACTAACCAAATCTATTAAAATTGTTTATAGCGTATCGGAACCGGCTCAAATAAGTAAAATTAGTTGAGAATAAGTGAAACTAACCGAAAGTTGAATCGACGACTACCCAAACTAGCCAAATTTATTAAAATTGATTATAACGTATCGGAACCGCTTTAAATGACTAAAATAAGTTGAGAATAAGTGAAACTAACCGAAAGTTGATTGGACGACTAACCCAAACTAACCAAATCTATTAAAATTGTTTATAGCCTATCGGAACCGGCTCAAATGAAACTAACCCAAACTTAATTCGACGACTAGCCCAAACTAACCAAATCTATTAAAATTGAATATAACGTATCGGAACCTCTTCAAATGACTAAAATAAGTTGAGAATGAGTGAAACTAGCCGAAAGTTGAATCGACGACTAACCCAAACTAACCAAATATATTAAAAGTGATTATAACGTATCGGAACCGCTTTAAATGACTAAAATAAGTTGAGAATAAGTGAAACTAACTGAAAGTTGAATCGACGACTAACCCAAACTAACCAAATCTAGTAAAATTGATTATAACGTATCGGAAACGGTTCAAATGACTAAAATAAGTTGAGACTAAGTGAAACTAACTGAACGTTAATTGGACGACTAACCCAAACTATTAAAATTGGTTATAAGGTACCGGAACCGCTTCACTTTACTCTCGCTAAAGAAATCACTTCAATAATAATTAACGCAAAAATTTTGTCGTCGACGACTGTACTAAACAAATCGCGGACTAAACTAATCTGACAAGCACGTGGAGATGACAGTTGACCGGTTTACCTCCCATTCCAAATTTTTGGGCGGGATTTATGTTGTCGCTTCTATACGGTTATTATTCTCGGCAGTTTCCTTATAAACGTCAAATTATAAATACGTCAAACTGTCATGGATATCATATAGCAAGCATTGTTTACAAGGTAAAATGAAAACTGAAAATATCTCCGAGTGCTTACTTTTTATTTTATGTCAACTGAAAAATAATAGTTATTTATGCAACAAGTGTGTAAAGTGACCCTTTTTTATGAATGGGAATATTGTCACATGAGCCGTAGGCGAATGCGACAATCCCATGAATAAAAAAAGGGTACTTTAAACATGAGTAGCATACGGATTTTTTTCTACTACAGAAAAATATATGAAAAACAAAAATTTTAATAAATTACTTTACGCACTAGTGCGTAAAATAAATTATTTTATGCACTGCCCTAAATGTCAAAAATATGTCAGATTTACTTTACGCACTAGTGCGTAAGTCAGCTTCCATCTGCTATAAAGAAATGTCCAATTATTGAAAATTAAATGGGTTGGTTTTAAACCATTTAAAAACCGCATGTGTCAATTTTACCAGTACAAAAAATAAATCACAAGAAAGTATCCTAGTAAGAGATGAGTCCTCTAAAAGTCTTATGAGCGCCGACTCAGTAAAGTTTTTGGGTATACACATCGATTCTGAACTATCCTGGGATACGCATGCTAACAGTGTAATTAGCAGACTATCATCAAGTAATTATGCATTGTTACAACTAAGAGATATTGTCAGTCAGGGATGGGTAATGACGCGTCGAAAATTAATTTTCGACGTTGGTGTCGAAAAACCCGTCGAAAATGTCAAATATTGTCGAATTTTGTCGAAAATGTCGAATATTTTATTCCCCCATGGACTAACATACCTTTTAAAAATATGTTCTCAAAGGTTTTCCAGTGGATCTATATAATTTTCTAAATGGTTCTTTGTTCACGATCACGACAGATTCACGAAAAAAATTAAAACAAAGACGCCTTTTCCATTTTGTTTAAATACATTTGGCAATATAATAACATATTTTACCGAACGACCCTGCGACGGCAACGATGCAACGATCGAGTCACGCATTCGGGGAATCCCCTCAAATTGGACAGGAGTTCGGCGGACGGGCGGTGATTTCCAGCCTGGTTATTTGATTTTAAACAAAGAGTTGCTGTTAAAAAAGGTGATTTATTTAATTGTATTAGTTTAGTGTATTGTGTGGACTGTGTAAGTCTATATAGATCATTGGAATAGCGTATCGGAATTGATATAAAAATATATTCAATGGCTGGGCGACCTCAACATACACTTTGGAAATAATATGGTTTTGATTTGATTAAAATTCAGGGGAAATGTGCAGCTTTATGCAGCTACTGTGACAAAACTGTATAAAATACAGGCAAGAAAAGACTACTGAGCCATAGAAATGTTTGTCAACAGAGTACACAATCGAAGGGTAAGTAAAAATAAAAAGTACTACTATTTTTCTTGGTATGTCGAAAATGTCGCTTCATCGGCGCGGCGCTGTTGCCTTTGATTTGGCACGTTTTAATAGCTACATATTCACCGCGCTTTTAAACTCGGATTCTATTCTATAATAACTAACCCAACACTAATGTTTATGTGTCAAATTTTAGTAGGATATAAAAATAAGGGTAGAAAGTATGGATGGAAATTTCGGAGACCGTCGGCATAAAGGATAGTGGCTTTTACAAAAAAAAAATATATTCATAAGAAACTACGCATTTTAACTAGTAAATTGAAAGAATAAAAATTGCGGTAAATGCCCTTTTGTAAGAATTATTTCAATCAATCGATTTACAATCGACACTAAAATCGACTTCTCTATTCTCTTTAGCCTTTTTTAATTTTTGTTTTTGAGTAGGTAGGTACTCAGATTTCATTTTTTAAATGCTTTTGGCGTTTTGGTGACGAACGAAATGTAAAAGCTTAAAAGGAAAGCGGACAATTTTTAATATTTTGCAAAAAATAGTACAATAAGTAAATAATTTTATTAAATGGAAAAATGCTTTTTTAAAGCTGAAAATATATTTTTTTAATTTAAAATTTTGATGTGGAGAGCGGAGATACTGATTCCAATTGCATATGGCGACAATTTTTTTGCTATGTATAGTCTCTGTTTTTAGTAAACCAGAAAACCTTGCAAGAGGCAGTTGTGGAAGTATACGACTCAGACGAAGAAGATGATCAGCCTTTGTCAAAACTTTTAATAAGAAGTGAAAATAGCAATTTAGGTAAAATTCCTAATAACAATGATCTAACATCTGGAAATGTAAATATTGTTCCCTCGGCTGAACCTGGATATTACTGCGTTAAAGATGAAGAACAACATAGCATAATGGAAGAAGCGGAGACCACTGACACTGAAACACTGGAAATACTGGAATCTTTCAATATTGATGCCCCTGGCCCTAGTACTAGTGGACCTAGTGGTAGTAGTTGCAGTTTTTTTGGATCCTCCTATTCCCCCTTATGCAGTATAAACATGGTAAACTTTAATGAAAAAAATTGTCCTTGGGGAAAATAATAATTCGTAATTTTTTTCAGTTACAAAAAAACAAGGAGTTATCAGAATCGACAATGGTAAGGCCTCCCAATCACAGGAAAAGTTCAAGTAATACAAAGAGTATTATTAAACGCAAAGGTTCTGGTACTCTCTCGCAATTTTGTGACAAAATGTCGCCCAAAGGAAAAGAAGATCTAGATAAAGCCGTGGCTACATTTATGTTTCGATGCAACATACCTTTTTCAGTCGTGGAGTCTTCACATTTTAAAAATTTCATAAACTCTCTTCGCCCTTCATGCAAGTTACCGACAAGAAAAACTTTAACCAACTCGAAAATGTAAGAATTCTTTGAAGAATTTTGACGCCGAGTCCGTTATGTTGATTGACGGTTGGAAAAATTCTTCTAATAATATGAAGAATGTAGTATGCCTTATTCATAATATAGAAGGTGATATAGCTTTCCTTGAATCTTATGATCTTAAAGATGGGTTCCCAAGTCAATCTTTGGTACTCAAATTGCAATAGTCATACTGCAAATCTTTTAGCAAAAGAATTGGTGTCAGATCATATTGCAAGAAGAGTACAAAACGTATCAAAAGAATTTTCATCACCTGATCTGGAAAAAGTATATTAAAACATAATGGAAAAACAATAATATTAGCAGGGGAAATAAGCTGGTGTTCATTTAGGGACTCTTTTGTTAACTTTTTATATAATTTAAAGGCCATGAGAGATGTGATTGCAGAAGATAATACGAAAATCAAGCCAAATGTAACTAAACTTGTTTTTGATGAATATTGAAAAAAGGTATAAGTAGAGGCTAGCGTTAAGTTATTAGATCCCGTATGCAAGCTTTTAAATAAATTATAGAGCACACATGCGTCAATTGCTGATGCAGCTGAGGAATGGTTAACATTGCGTTTACCAGATGGCTTTGAAGAATATGACCATTTTGTGAAAAAACGACAGAAACAAGCATTAAATGTTTATTCTCTATCAGCAAATTTTTTACATCCACTTTATAGAGGTAAGATGGTATCAGAAGAACAATACGAGATGTAGAAAATTTTCTTAGAGATAATTTAAGTGTTGATGCATTAAATGATTTCCATTTGTATAAAAATAACAAAATCTTTTTACAAAAACTTTTTTCCAAACAAATCGGGAATGTGAAGACTTTCTGGGGATTGGCCGAAAGACACCATTCAGAACTGGCTAAGTTAGCCATGAAGTTAAATTCAATACCAGCCTCTTCGGCACGGTCGAGAGACTTTTCTCAAATTGGTCCTTTATTCACTCTAGGCTGAGAAATAGACTCATTTCAGGAAATTCGAAAAAACTTACTTACATCTATTATCACTTGAAAATAAGGAATGAAAACAGAAGTGATGAATATTAGTTTGTTTTTATAAGATATTTTAAATGCCAATTTTTGAAATCCTTTGTGAATGTACTTTAAGTTTATAGTCATGTTGTTAAGTTGACAATTGACATATTTTTATTAACCATCTGCTGTTTTGTATTTCCATGATTTTTAACAAATATATTAATATTAATACATATTGATTTATAGTTATTACTATACGATAACCGAGACTGTAACCAACTTACTCTTTGGTCATAGTAAAACCAAATTAAAATTTCCAATTATATTTTTGACTGTCGAATATGTCGAAAATTAATGGTGTCAAAAAATAATTTTCGACGCGTCGAAAAAGGCGTCGAATATGTCAAATTTTCGACGTACCCAACCCTGTTGTCAGTACTGAATCACTTCTAATGTATTATTATGCCTGTGTAAACTCAATTTTAAGTTACGGAGTTTTGTGTTGGGGAAATTCGTCAGAAGCGAAACGAGTTTTTTTAATTCAGAAAAGAATAATCAGAACCATTTATAAATTATCACCTCTAACTTCATGTAAACCTTACTTTACAAAAAATAAAATCCGTACTTTACCCAGCATTTATATTCTCCAGGCACTGTGTTATATCAAAAAAACAATACATCTTTTCAAACGTGTGGCGATGTAAATAATTATGAAACTCGTTCTGCCAATCAATTATATATTCCTATGGCGAGGCTAAGTCTAACCCAAAAAGGGCCTTCAATTTTGGGTATTAGACTCTACAATCACCTGCCTGTTAACATTAAAGAACATGTAACATTTAATTCATTTAAGAACTCTATCAAAGCATTGCTGATCAATAAGTGCTGTTATTCAATGGAACATTTTTTTATAGAGTAGTAATATTACCTTAACTGTTACATGAAAAAAAAATTTTCTGATTGATGTATTTCATTTTAAACTGTTATTATTCGAATTGGGATAGGTGCGTCTTTTACGATGTCTTTTACTATATTATTAATTATATTATGTACCTACTTTTTGACAATTCCGATATTTCTGTACAGAAATCAATGGAAATATATTATTTGTATTTGTATAACTTATTTTACGCACTGCACATTAAAAAGGCCAATTTTACGAACCCTAGAGAGTGCGTAAAGTGAGTACTTTACGCACGGTAGTAGAAAAAATCTTTTATGCACCACTGGCGTTCCTAGATGATTACGCCCATAGAGCGACACCTATCCCTCGGGTCATAGGCGTAATCATCTTAGTAACGCCCTTGGTAGATAAATAGCTGCTATTGGAGTAGTTCCCCGCTGATATGCGGTCACATCTAAGAGAACAGTTTCTTAGTTTTCAACTTGGATTTTCTTGGTATCTATAGTTTATATGATAATAGTACCTATTTTATTTGTATAAAATATATAGAGTTTAGAGGAGCAAGTGCATTCTGACCAGCTAGAAGTGCCGCTATCGTCGGCATTTATTACAAGTTGTTCAACTTTGACTTTTATTGTTATCTAATTCACACATTTTATATAACATGTTGGATCCAATTATTTAATTTTTCTTGTGTAATGATTTTTACAGCTTCAGTAAACATATTTTTTATCATTTTACACTTCATTGGGTGCAGGTCGCAGAGATGACTGCAATTTCAGAAATAAATATATTTTTAGCTATTACATTCATCTGTAATAGTTTTTTTTTGTGAACATTTACGTTAATTTTAGAAATTAATTTTTAAAAGCGATATTTTTTGCGCACAGCTAGTCTTGTATCTCGCCCTTCTTAGAAGCTGTTGGTTTTATTTCTAACAATCATGGAATTTTTTTCAAGCTTTGGTAATGTTATTGAAAATCATTTCATCACATTTGTGTGATTTAAATGCTCATAGAGCATCAGGGGCAAGCCGATCTTACAAACTCATAAAAAACGCTTGCCTTTATAAACTTCATCATCCTACATTTTTGATTTGGCATTCCCTGCATTATTTTGCGATTTTCGTTTCTGTAAGTCTATGATTATTAAATAATCGCTTCTCCATACTACAATCTCATATCTGCTCATTAGGATGCTGTTTCTTCTTCCACGTCCTTTAAATTTAAAATTATGTTTTTCAGTAATTTGTGAGATGTTCTTCTAAAATTTGGTAGATTCAGGTCATCAATGACTTCCTGTAATACCTTCTTATTGCGTGATAATCGACACACATCCCTCCTTTATCAGCTAGTATTCTCAAAAGATCAGCTAATATTAACGTATAGGATTTTATTGAGATTTATATTTATACATGTTTAAAACCATCTAAATGATATTTTTAGCCCCTTTCTAGGGGGCCTTAAAGTAGCTTCTACTGGTTCATCCGCAGAATCCATGTGTTACCAGAAAATGCAATTCATATTTGTTACAAGAAAAGATAAACTTTGATTTGTTAAAATATAAATTCAATTGCCTTATTATAATTACTAGAATTCAAATAAAAAGCCAATTTGTTACAATAAACTATAAATGCACTTTTCTTTAAATTATTACTTTAATTTACTAAAAATTTGAACTGAAAGATATCTCAGAGTGTATGGGTAAGGAGCATGCTTATGAAAGTTTTTTTTTTCGAGTGCAATAGTGGTTTAAACCGCAAAATAAAAGATTAGAAATTTAAAAAAAAAAACAATTTTTATTCTATTTCCTTCTAACAAAAATAAGTGTTAATTCTGTTGAATTATCCTGGTGACTCTACACTTTAATCACCTTGTGGTTCCTCCGAGCTTCCTGGAGAGGGCTACTGTAAATTGCTGTAATGCCTAGGTCTGTCCTGTGACGTCACTGGAAGCTGTCCTGGTAAGGCCGAGTGCGGGTGGACTCAGTAGCATGAAAAAAAAACCAGTACAAGGCAGTTAAAGAGTTCACCAAGGATATTGTTATCAACTCTGTTTCAATTTGGCGGAGAGCGTTGCCTGTCTAAGCTTAGGCTTTTAATACAGAACTTGACAAGAGATAACTACAAATAATTCTTCTCAATTAACATTGCTGAAAGATGCCAAAATACGCTGGAGAAAAATTTAATTTAATTTAATTAAATATGCCTCCTCCAATTTGCACAGAATTGTTTAGACCATAGACAATAATTATGGTTTTAAATTAAACAGTGAACTGATTAAATATAATAAATAAAATAAATAGATGTTTAAGTTGATAAAGATTGTGATGAACAATATTTCAATAAAAATAATAATTACAGTAATCAGGTAAGAACAAAAGTGAAATCGATAAATTCAAACAGATAATCAGAACGCAATTATTTTCTGAAAGCTACTTTTCAACTCAAAAATCAGTTTAATTCAAAAACAAAGGTAACAACAAATTTAAACAGAAATAGAGAAATAAAACAAACAAACAATTATTATGATCTTGTACCGGCCACGGTCGAGAAGGGCTTTAAATAACAAGGTGACCATAAAATGCTTCTATAGGCCGAACAACAACTAACTAAACTTAACTCTGATTCCCTATATAACTCCTAACATCCGATAACGATACCAGAGAAAATTAGACTAAGTTTCCCACACTATAGACAGTTTTGGTTATTAATTTCTAAAAATGCTACCTCTAACTAGAACCCAAAATATGAGCCCTATAGGCCAATTTGATCGATTCCTTAGTTGGGTTGCTGAACTATATCCGAAATTTAATAACCCCTGCTTTTGTAGGATCAAGTCCCTTTTTTTTTCTCTTAACCAAGAGCCTTAAGCTCCAAAAAACCCACTATCACACATATGCCCTACAGACAAAAACATACACACGGCAAAAGACAACGTGGTATGTGTGAAACGATAGTAGACAAATATCAGACATTCACGAGCTTATTCAACATATAGATATCAGAGATTCGCACGCTTAGCAGCTTTATTCTGCCTACAGACTTTACGATATAGGAAACTAGAAATAAGATCAGATAACGCAAAAAAAATAAAGAAAAAGTCAAGCCTACCTTCTCTCAAACCTCTCACGCTGGTCGTCGGTACAAGACAGTTTTTAAAATCGAGTCCTACCTTTTACCTTCCACCAGAATCACATCTCGAAAAAAATTGCACCGCGCGCAGTCACAAATATTTCACATTTTTCCACCGTACGAAGCAACCGATTTTAAGCATAAAATATGATCTGCATATTCGAAATTATTTATCAATTTTAAATAATATATTCTACTGCTGTATTTACGTAGATTCAACCCATAATATTAATTTTCATTTTATATTAACGAGATAATTATCGACTGGTATATTTAAAAGACAAAAATTAATTTTAAATGAACTTGATGGGCAACATAAAAATTCGTTATTTATTAATATTTTCGGACTATTTAATGCGGAATTTTCCACACTGTTGCTACCAGGTCGGTTCAGACAGTAATTCAAAATAGGTTGAAGATGAAAGTCATTATTTCAAACCAAAAATAAATACAAGCGAACTCGGAACAATCTGATGTTACGGAATTGTTAAAATTACCGTAACACATGTCGGATATTTTTTCGAGATTTATTATTTCTCGGTATTATTAGCTTACCACACGATACACTAACGAACAAATAACACAATACTAACAACAATACACCGGCAATTTAAAGATAATTTTATCAAATAAACCATTATATTATAACTAAATCTAATTTAATTACACAACACAATTCACAATAGTGCGCACATGAAACTGAAACCGTATCTATTAAAAAGATTCCGACAGGCAGTCGCTCGGCAACAACGTTTTATGATCGGCTGACCAATAGCAGCCTATCTTTCCTTTGATATCGAGGATATCACGCATTAAATATTATTTACGCATCACTTTTATTTAAGTTGAATAGACTATAGTTGACATTTGTTACTAACAGTTTCAGTAACTAGAAGGTCAGTGTGAAAATGTAATTTTTCTATATTTATATCTCGAAGTACACTAGTTTAGGATTATAAGAATAACGATAAATCGACAAAATGGTAAATTTATCTAGGCATGCACTCATTAAAAAATGTTTTTTTTCCCAACTTGTTCCAAAAATGTAGATAGCTTGTAGCTCTGGTAATTTGAGCAAATTCCCAACTATACAACGAAAAGCGAACAAGCTTCTTAACTTTTTTATTATAAGATAAGATATCTTATCGGAAAAATAATTATTGAACATCAGACAAAAGGTTATATGCATGTTTTAATCATAAATTGAGCATTGTTTGAGATATTTGTATTAAAAAATTTACAAAGTCGTTTGCCACATAGCACATTCATTCATACGTCGTCGCGTTGCGTTGCTATGGGGCAGACATCTATTTACCTGGGCTTACATGGGCCTTGTGAGAGGATTTGATAAGCTGGAAAGCTCTCTTTACTATAAAAGGAACATTCATCTTAACCTGGATTCAGATAGATGGCCTTGGGGACATGTGTCTATGTAGTTAAGAGTACGGAATCTCATTTATGGCAAAATGGTGCTGCAGACACCTTGTAGTTATGAAATTGCTGATTAAGGATGATATCGAACCTGTCACACCTATTGTTATGTTTGGCTTACCTTCCATGCGACTCGGATGCATACCTACCAACAAAGGAACTCGTCGACCTTATTGGATACTGTAGATACCGTCGTTATATGAGTTGTCTACACATTGTTGTCGTGTCCGGTGCTGAATGGGCTACTACATGCTCTTATGTTGGTGGAGCGTATACCCAAGGATGCGAAGATAATCTTGCCATTATAGTAAATTTAAAAAAGGAAATGTACGATCGAACGGCATACGGCACCTTAAAGTACTGTAGTATAACGTACCCGAGCCTGTTCAACATAGTTGAATCAGATAAGTAAAATTGTGCTTTATCTTTATTTTGCCAATGATCGTCAAATTAGCTTAAAAAGAAAACCAAGCCCTACGTTGTGTTATTATTATATCTTACACAATTTTAATTATTCGGATTGCGCTTCGACTAAACACAATTAGGGAAATTTGAGGGAAAGGTGCGTCATGTAAATTAAACAACAGATTCCTAATAAGCCTAATTTATTAAAGAAAAGCGTGCCATACTCCGCCTGGAATTCACGAGGGAAAAGAGCATGGCAGAGAAAACCTCGATCCCAATTCCTAAACCGAGTTATGCTGTACAACCTTTATTGGTGTAACAATTAATTAAATTACTGTCTCACGCACCGCAATTTGTCGTTCCACACTTGTGACAATACTACGATACATTCAAAACTGAAGAGTTTAGTATTAGTTAGCCAGACGTCGCCAGCAGGTACTGAGGTCCCATACGGGAGGCTACTCAGCTATAGTTGCAAATTGAGCTAATATCTCTAGTAAGACCTGCAGGCCGATTAATATTATATATTTCCTTCGTCATCGCTTAGCGATTGATTACATTATTTGTGATTGAATAGTATTCCTTTACTGTTGCTTATTAGTTATATTCATTTCGATATAATACATTTCAATTACGATATATGATTTCATTCTGTGTAATTGTGCACAGGCTACAGATCTTTTATCATTTAGGGTGCTTATAAGCAATTGGCATCAAGTCAAAATCAAGGTTACAAATTAATGCTAATTTAAATTTCACATAGGTTTCATACAAAAGCAAATCATTAAAAATATAACATTTGTTAAAAGAACGACTTATGGTGCTTAGCTCGCAAGCTCAAGATTTATAGCTAGGATATTCGCTCAGTCAGGGGAGGAAAATGTTAGTTGATTCATCAAGTCCCTTACTTACATTACAATCACGGTCATACGAAAACTAAAATTCCAGCACGAAAAGACAGCAACCAATACAGTGTTATTCGCAGCATAAAACGATCTCATTAAAATTATATATACACATGTTATATATATATATATATATATATATTATCCATGAGAATAAATGAAATATTCGTGCAAATTATGTTAATAACAATATCAAAATATATACACATGTTAGGCCATCAAATATGAATTATCAATGAAAATAGGAGAAATATTTATGCAAATTATGTTAATAACAATATCAAAATATATACACATGTTATGCCATCGAATATGAATTATCAATGAAAATAGGAGAAATATTTATGCAAGTTATGTTAATAACAATATCAAAATATATACACACGTTATGCCATCAAATATGAATTATCAATGAAAATAGGAGAAATATTTATGCAAATTATGTTAATAACAATATCAAAATATATACACACGTTATGCAATCAAATATGAATTATCAATGAAAATAGGAGAAATATTTATGCAAATTATGTTAATAACAATATTACAAGTTTCATTTTACCGACCTGTAATGACATAATATTGCAACACGGAAGCAAAACAATTCACCCAAAACGAACCGTACACTCCGTTGGCTTCTGACTCTCTATTTTCCGTTCTCGAGCAATACCTTTCGGATCTCTTCCAAAAAACCTCGCAAAAATTCGACTTCAATTTATGACTTGATTTATCTTTTACATGTATAAAGGGTGTCTCAAAATATACACATATATAGGGTGTCTCAAAAATTAATGTATTAGGTCCAATGAAATAGTATTTTAAAGAGATGGGTTATCTCAGTACCCCATGAAACCCATCTCTTTGCCAATTACCGTTTACTGCTAACTCTTACAGTTTTCGAATTATAGCCGATTTAATGAAAATCTCGTTTTTTTTAAGGCATATATACCCGTGAATTTTTCCCAAAATACTTTTTGAAAAAAAAAATTATTCGTTTTTATTACGGAAACAGTTAAAGGGATCTATTTTTATGTTATTAACATAAAAATATAAAAAATCACATACATGGTGGTAAAACAATTAAATTAAAAAAATCTTTTTCAAAATTTCTCCGTTTTTTAACGTCGGACAAAAAAATTCACAGGAAACTTTTTATTCCAAATTAGGAGGGCTATCATCGGCTTTAAGACATTTTTTCCAAAAATTTCATAATAATTGAGATATTCGCGAAAAATATCCATAAGTGGTTGCCTATATTCAGGCGTCACGCGGCCTAAGGTGACATTAGATTTTCATGTCGATGATATCGATATAGGATATGTTTACACATCACATCAGTGTCTCGAGTACTACCAGACTCGCTCAATTTTTTACTTTTTCGTGGAACCTAGCCGGTAGGTTCCACGGTTCCCTAATGTCCAAGTTCTATTTTTTTTACCCCGAAAACCCCCGAGTACCGCTTTTCGCGTCAATCTGAGGTAATTGAAAATCGATCAAGTCGGAGCTCACGTTCGTCATTTACGGGTAATTTACCACTTTATCTTGTTTTTTAGTCGTTTTCTTTTTGTTTGTTAGTTAAGTATGTGCCTTCCTTATTTCTAACTTCGTTTCTTTGTGTTTTTGTTAATAAATAAAGAATCCCAAAGATGATGTATATTATTTTAAGCTAGGTATACTATTTTAATATTTATACTGTATACCAAGCACATTTATTTCACCCATAAAACATCCTATACCTGCCTAATATGTTTAAAAAAATATGCGGTTTCTGCCAACTGTTAATATTTCAAAAACAGTTGAAGATAGGCATAGGACATTATTCATGAAATATGTCTAAAATTTTAAGTAGAATCAAAACATTTAATAATAAGTGGGGCTTTCTATTTAAAAGAGTAAAGTTGATATCTGCCCAGTCTTCTTGATGCACCCTGTATATTTTTCAGATATCTAAAAACATGCAAAGAAACAGGAGAAAATTGACATCTCCGAGCATTTTTCACCCAGGTGCTTAGTTTACCTGGAAAAGGTATTATTCCTGACTTTTTGACTACCTTGTATACTTTGTGCAATATGTCTTTCTTATGCCCGCATCCCGTATATTATAGCTTTTAGATGTCTACCTTAAGTATAAATTTGTATAAACAAGATTTATGATTAGAAAAATAAGTATTTCATTTTTAAAAAGACTCTTTAAACATAAATTTTACCTTAAACTATATATAAATTAAACCAACCTATATATAAAATGTAATATAAAATTTTCCGTGCAAAAGTTAGGCACTGCCTATACAAACGAAGTGCATTTTACCGCCAGAGGCGCCACATGACGGCGTTCATATTTACGCTTGTAGAGGTACAGCTCATAATATGTTCCGACCTTTTTTTCTTGGTTTACAATTTTGTTAAGGGATGAATCTAAGCTTATCTTAGACCACTTTTTAATTTTTTTTTCCTATGAAGCAGGAAGTTAGGTCGTAAAAATCCCCATTTTTTGACATTTTAAGAACTCTGCCAAAACTACACCTAAAAGAAATTCAAAATTTTGTTCTAAGACAAACCATTAGAATTGTTTTTTTCTAGACAAAGATTTTTTTTTTAATATTAAAAAATAAGGCTGTATGTGTTATCAGTCGACCCTCTACATTTGTGTTAAAACCCGAGCGTTAGATCCCCCTTAAATTATATTTAAAAATTAAGAATTTTTGACAACAATATTTTAAGAACTGCCCTATTGGCTATTAGATCATAATGCATAAAATCGATTTAGACTTTTTTGTGAAGTCTAAAAATGGAACAAAAATTGTGCGTGTGATTTAAAATGAAGAAAGTGTTTCTTATTTTTGCTTATAACCTTTTTTGTCCAATGTTCAGTTGTTTTTTGATATGTCATTCTATTCAGGATTATAATTTTTTAAAACCCAATTGGGGAATAGTAAATCTTATTCTAAAATGTAATATAATAACATTAATTTAGAGCATATTTTTTACTCAGAAATATATTTATAATTTACAGTTTTTTTAACTGGCCAACAACTAAGCATTTTTAAATTCGCCTTTACTTGAGTATAAAATTTAGTTTTGGCATGAAGAAGCTTGTAAGCAAATTGTACTATAGAAACAAATGGATACTTCACAAAGGAGCTGTTTTTCAAATAGCTTGCCTATCAAT
>JAEQML010067422.1:0-19089 GCA_016904865.1 Pissodes strobi
ACTATTATTATCTGAAAAACATCGGGACAATGTATCGGCTACGACCAAATCTTATCCTTGCCTGACGTAATAAATTTCATAGTCATAGCGCATAAGTCTTAATCGGAATCTTTGTAGCCTAGGAGTTAGCTCGTCTATTGGTTCAGTTTAAAGTACCTGCACCAACGGCTTATGATCGGTTTCTAATAAGAGCTTAATTCCAGAGATATACTCAGAAAATTTCTCACACGCCCACGTGAGTGCAAGAGTTTCCCGCTCGATTTGAGCGTACCTTTGCTCGGTTTTTGACAGTAATCTGGAAGCATAGCTTACTACTCTCTTTTGACCATTTTGGTCCTCTTGAACTGAACAACTTCCAATCCCAAAAGATGAAGCATCGGCCGAAACAATAATTTTTTTAGAAGAAGGATCAAAATACTCTAAACATGGACTTTCTTGTAATTACTTTTTGATTTTTATGAAACTTTGATTTTGGGCTGAACCCCAATAAAACTCTACGTTTTTCTTTAACAAGGACGTCAAAGGTTCTAGAACATGAGAACGGTTCGGTATAAATACCCAAAAAATCTTAAAAGTTCATTTTTATTTTTAGGTACAGGAAAATTTGCAATGACTTTGATTCTTTCTTGATCTACGGATATCCCGCTACTAGATATAAAATGCCCTAAAAAGTCTAGGGATTCTACGCCAAAAAGACATTTTTGTTTATTTAAGGTTATACCATAGCCTAAAGAATAGCCGCAACACGTGGGGTACGGAATCAAATTTTCTCAATGAAGCTCACTGAAGCGAGCACACTACGCAGTTGGAACTCGATGCCAATCATACGCGCTTACCTGGGCCGGAGTGCAATACATTTTCATAGGAATCAAGATTGAAAAAGATTTGTTGTTTGAGTAGATAGACTATCGTTATGTGTATATATTGTTTTGTTTGTATGTTATTAAGTTAATGTTTATGTGTTAAAATGGGAAAAGGACGGCAGAGTTGTGCAGCTAGTTAGTTTGTTTATTTAAACTTAAATTTTATCATAAAGTATCGGAATCGGTTCAAATGACTAAAATAAATTTGAACTAACTGAAACTAACCGAAAGTTAATTGAACGCCTAATCAAAGCTAGCGAAAAGTAACCATAAGCACCAAAACAGGCTAAAACGTATCGTAACAGGTTACAAAAATTAAAGTAAGTTAAAACTAACCAAAACTAAACGAATTTAAGCGACTAACCAAAAACATTAAATTTACTTATAACGTATAAGACCCGATTCAAATGACTAAAATAAATTGGAACTAACTGAAAGTAACCGAAAGTTGATTGAATGACTAACCAAAAGTAACTAATAGTACCAAAACGGGCTAAAACGTATCGGAACAGATTAAAAATGTTAAAGTAAATTAAAACTAACCCAAATTAACCGAATATTGGCAAGTAACCAAAGACATTAAAATTGGTTATAACGTATCGGAACCGGTTCCAATGACTAAAATAAATTAAAACTAACGGAAATTAACCGAAAGTTGATTGAACGAAAGTAAGTTGAAACTAACCGAATTTCGAGGACTAACTAAAATTAACCAGGTACACATTTAGATTAATTATAACGTATCGGAACCGGTTCAAATGACTAAAATAAATTGGAACTAAGTGAAAGTTACCGAAAGTTAACCGAATGACTAACCAAAAGTAAGTAAAAGCACCAAAACGGTCTAATACGTATCGGAACAGATTAAAAATACTAAAGTAAGTTAAAACTAACCCAAATTAGCTGAATTTTGGCGACTAACCGAAAGTAATCAAAACCTTTATAATTGGTTATAACGTATCGGAACCGGTTCAAATGATTAAAATAAATTAAACCCTACTGAAATTAACCGAAAGTCGATTGAACGACTAATCAAAAGTAACCAAAAGCACCAAAAAGGGCTAAAACGTATCGTAACAGATTAAAAATATTAAAGTAAGTTGAAACTAACCAAAATTAACCGAATTTTGGCGACTAACTAGAACTAATTAAAAACATTTAAATTGGTAATATCGTATCGGAACCGGTTCAATAACTAAAATAAGTAACCAAAATTTGATTGAAAGATTAACCGAAACAAACCAAAAGTAACTAAAAATACCAAAACGGGCTAAAACGTATCGGAATAGTTTCAAAATATTGAAGTAAGTTAAAACTAATCCAGATTAATTCAATTTTGGCGACTATCCTAAACACTAAAATTGGTAATAACGTATCGGAACCGAAAGTAATCGAAAGTTGATTGAACGACCCAATTTTGGCGACTAACCAAAACTAACCAAAAACATTAAAATTGGTTATAATGTATCGGAACCGGTTCAAATGACTAAAATAAATTAAAACTAAACGAACGCTGATTGAACTAACCCAAGCTAACCAAAGCACCAAAATGGACTAAAACGTATCGGAATAGGTTACAAAATTTAAAGAGCCCAAAAATAATCGAAAATTAATAATATGGAAACATTCATGAAATATATATGTATAAGTACACATTTTATAGAAATAACATGTTTCTAATTTTTTTATTAGTCTTACAACCATTTCATTATTTAGCCATGTTGATTTTAGTTTGACAATATTTTTGAATTATATTTCAATATAAAAGGTCTCAAAAGAGCGGGACATATTTTCCGATTTTCGAATTCTTCTAAAAATTCTAGATATATTTCATGTGGCATGTCGAATAGCATTCATTACATTTAAATGCAACTGTTTTCAAACAGTAACTTTGAAATTGTTGTAACTTTAAACCCCTGTAGAATTTGATCGGTTTAACTTAGAGCGAAACGATTTGCATCTTCTTATCATAGTTATTTAGTATCTATCTAGAGATACCAAATTTTCGGTTAGGCGGGGATTATTTTCCAGGTTGTGGTTATGTGGAAGATAAGAAAGTGCAAAACATTTCGTTTGACAATAAACAGTTCGGATTCTACAATAAAGGCGTAAGTCTCAAAAACATTGTTTTTGCTGGTTGTTTTTCGTAAAAGTCGATCGTTATCCAGATATATCCATTATTTCAGATTTGATCAGCACTTTGATAACATTTTGATTCGCTGTAACTTTTTTGTTTTTAAAGATATCAAGGTAAACAAAAAAGCAAAATGTAGGGTTGGTAGCCAAATATAAAACCAAACACTAACAATTCTCTGACATAAAAGCATACTCTATATTTTTTTTTATATAGAACACCCTGTATATTACTACATTTTTGGACTCTAGTGAAATCTAAATACATGTCGTTATAATATCCTATACCTATCTTTAGCTGTTTACGAAATATTGACAGTTGAAAGTCGGGCATTTTGACATTTTGACAGGCTTTAAAATCTAACCGCACGAGGTCAAAGAAAACGGTTTGCACATCTCTATCTTGGATTTTCATAAGCTATCGAATGACAGTGACTTTGAATTTAACCGGAGGTTTAAAAGTTCCGGTTAATTTTATCCGAGGGTTAAATTCAAAATTACTGTCATTCGATAGCTCATGAAACCCTAAGACAGGAATATGCAAACCGTTTTCTTTGCTCTCGTGCAGTTTAGATTTTAAAGCCTATCAAAATGTCAAAATGCCCGACTTTCACTGTCAATATTTCGTAAACAACTATAAAGATAGGTATAGGATATTATACACGAAATGTGTTTAGATTTCTCTAGAGAGTCCAAAAATGTAGTAATATACAGAGTGTTCCATTTAAAAAAAATATAGAGTAGGCTGATATGTCAGAAAATCGTAAGTGTTTTGTTTTATATGTATAACTTAGAAAAAAACTTGGGTACCAACCCTACATTTTGCTTTTTTGTTTACCTTGATATCTTTAAAAACAAAAAAGTTACAGCGAATCAAAATGTTATCAAGATAAATTGAACGCACGGCACATGTTGCACCGATTTAGCGTAATTGTGCACTTCATGCATAAACTAGTTCGTGAACTATAGCCAGATCAAAAATTTAATTTCAGTTCAATTTTTAAGCTTAAAAGAGAACAACTAGATAAATCAAAATTTTCAAAATTATTATTGCAGATCTTTACAAGTTCGTCTAAAACCGTAACTACTTGTGCAATATAACCTCTCATATAAAAAAACTTTTGTTGTGTATAGATCTTGTTGATATTTGAAGATTATCTTGGAGCTTATATTCTATTATAGTTATATTCATTTCCGTTTATTTCAGTTTCAATTTATTATGTGTTATAACGTTAAAAAATAAATAATTTTCTACATAAATGAGTTGTTTTATCGATCGTAATTTATCAAAATAATATGTAACTCAATTATATTTTTCTTTAGGTAATTGACTTTTCTTTCAAGAATGCTGTACTTACTACAAGTAATCTACATTCGCCATTCTTAATTTCATTTCAAAAGACATTTTTAAATATTTCTTTCAGGTATAATGTTTAAATAAATATCCGGCTCTCTTTATGCAGTTTTTTGGATACAAAAATTGGTTATTCTCTACTCGAAATAAGCAGTATTTTATAAATCATATATTTTGTAGTGAAAGTTTAAATAAAATAATAGGGGCGAGTAACAATTTTAGTATATAAAGTCCCAAAAAAATTGAGTACGGCTCACTTCACTAAAGATTGCCGTGGGGTTGACGTCAAGTTAGATTTATTTATTTCCTCCCCACTACATAGTGATAAAGTTGGTCCTCGCTTGTCAAAGGTGCCGCGCTTAAGTGTCGCAGCTATATTCTTCTTTAGGCTATGGTTATACCTTCTGCCTGAATACGTTTCAAAACCTCAAAAAGAATTTCGTTGTGCTTCTCCATAGTAGGTGCGTGTATCAATATATCGTCTATATCAGAAATGACACCATCTAAGCCGTTTAATATTCTACTTAAAACCATCGTAAAGCGTTCTAGCGCGCAAGTAATACCAAAGGGTAATCTTTTAAAAATATAACGCCCAAAAGGAGTGATAAAGCAAGTTAAATCTTGACAATTTTTATTTAAACGGATTTGGTAAAATCCAGAGGTAGTGTCTAAGCGGCTAAAATATTTGGAACCTTGAATCAGTGCAAGAATCTTTTCGACTTTACCTATTGGAAAATGCGTGCGTAAAATTGCTTGATTTAACTTGGTGTAATCTACGCATAGTCGAATTTTATCATTTTTACGAACTATTACAATTGGTCTGATCCACGGCGTATGATAAGTTACTGGTTCAATTATATCAAGTTTTTCCAATCTTTGTAATTCTTCTTTGAGTGGTTTTAAAAGTGGTATTGGTACTACTCGAGGCACTGACTGGGTAAAAGGTTGAACTTCTGTATTAATTTTAATATCCATTTCAGTTTTAAATGTACCAATATTTTGAAATAATTTAGGAAAGATTTTCTCAATCTGATTTGAAGGTAACTGGATATTATTTAATTTAGATTCAAAATTATCACCAAACTGCAGAATGCCTAATTTTCTTATCTCTGATCTACCTAAAATAGGTTTAAAGAGTTGTTGTATAATGTAAATATCAGTTTGACATTTTTTATTAAGTCCACATAAAGTAGCCTCCAAAGTACCCAAAACATATAACTATTCTCCTGAAGGGCCTGTTACAATTTTACTTGACCTATACAGAGATTGAAGTACATCTTCATTTAAACTTTTGACAGGAATACATGTAATATCTGCACCCAAATCTACCATAAAATTAAACGTTTTATCAATATTTGTGATTTTAAGTGGTACTACCCACTCTTTTTCTGAAATATTGATTTGAATCGATCCTAAAAAATTATTAATCGAATTACTGCAATTACTACAATTTAAGCAACTATCATTATCATTTGTGTTAGTACTGTTAGTATTATCTAAATCAGCTGCTTGAATAGATCTGACCTTAGTACTGCGGCAAACTACTGCCCAGTGACCATGTTTCTGGCAGGATCTGCATGTCGATCTACTTGCAGGGCATCGCTCTCTTGCATGGAATACTAATCCACAAAACTGACACTTTTCTGGTAATTATCCGCACTTCTCCCTGCGTTCGCGGAAAAAAATTTCTGCTTGGCAACACCGCTCTGATGCAACCCCGCGGAAAGAGTCTGTTTTGCCCGAATAGCAGGTCGGCGCCGAAGCGCGCGTTTTTACACCTGCTACAGTTGACGTTATCTCGTTTCCCGCCGTCCGTGATAACGAACTTTGTAATTCCTTGCTCTGATTCGCTTGGAGCTCAGCTTGTTGTGCTTCGAGAATGCACTCACTGGGGGTTAACGTAGCTTTTAACTGGAGCCTTTCGCTCGTTCTGCGATCTTGCATACCTACAACGATTCTGTCTCGGATTAATTCCTCTTTTAACGTACTGTATTGGCAGTGTTCTGCCAGGGAATGCAAGCCTGTAATAAAATTCTCTATCGACTGCCCCGGTTGTTGTGTCCTGGTATTAAATTTGTACCGCTCGAAAATGATATTCGGACGGGGTATAAAATGATTTTCGAATGCAGTCAATATTTCTGCAAACGTTACCGGTTGTGGATTGAACTGTAACAAAACTTCTTCGGCTTCTTCGCCAAGAACATACATAAGAATGTTGATCTTTTCTTCGTTAGATTTGATGTTCTGTCCAGACACAGACAAAAACCTCTCAAACCTTTTACGCCACTGGGGCCACGCCTGGGGCACTGTAAAATCAAATTGGTGGAGACACCGGCACTGATAAAGACTGAACCACTGAGGCGGTTTCCGTAGCCCCGGTCGCAGATGCTGTGGTAGTCATTTTGCAATCGGATTAAGAAATACTTTCACAACAATGCACTACTGTTTTCGCGGCCCGTGTGGCTTTACCGCTGCCACCATGTATTGTTACTGATAAATAATACCTAGTTCGTTTAGAATACTCGTGCTTTATTATCAAGTCACGCATTACAATGTCACGTCGACTAACAGCTAACTCATGACAATTTTCCTTGCCGTAGGCAACCTTCAAAAACAGTGTTATCAACTGCTACTAATAATAAAGTCCTGACAGAACATTTCTCATTATCTAGAAAGTCATTAGCTATTCTGCCAATATTGTATAACACTGGTACAAATAATAACCATTGACGTTCTTAGTTTTGTGAGAACTATTCTTTTCAAGCATGGAAATCTTCTTTTCCAAGCTCCAAAAACTTTCTATAATGGTTCTTGTCCTGATGTGAGCTCGATTGTAATTTTGTTCAGATCGTGTTGCAGGATTTAGTACTGTGTGTGAAAAGATAAGTTCTGCATGTATATCCATTGTCACCTAAAATGAGACCTAAAAAGAAAGAAATATTGATAAAATAAACAATTTTTGTTAATTTAAAAACATTGATATTTTAAGATCCAATGTATACATTTCAGATAGGTATTGCTTTTTCAAAGAAGAAAACACTGACAAACCTTTTCAGTTCTAAATAGTATATTGAAAACCAAGTTGTTATGCCTACCTACCTTGTATTTCAGCACTTTCAAATCGAAAGCGCAAAGCACTTCTTTCAAAAATAACATTGTCATGTGTTGAACCAGGATGTCGTACATCGATTTCCATAATTTCCATTTTAGGACACACACTTCTGGGTTGAAGAAAGAACAAACTACAGCATACTATGATTAGACAGAGTACAAAATGAACCTCTTTTTAGTTAAAATTTCCCCAAAAATGCACCTTGAAAAATAAAATTTAATGTCCTACAACTTACTTGAACATTAAGTGAAAACTGCCCTTTTCGGTTACGAAAGATCTCTCTCTCTGTTTCCACCTCTCCAATGTTTCAACCAGGAGTTTTAATTAAAATGTGCGTGCCATCTATGCATGCTGATACATTGGGAAAGTTAGCGATTTCATAAAATGCCCTGATATTTTTTTGCTGGTTCAAAATATTGTTGGGAAAATGAACAAAGTCGCCAAGATGCTCTGCCAATGCTTCCGATACTCTTTCAACTATCAATGAAACGGATGCCTGTGCAGCAATTCCTCTAAGGTCCCCAGATACAAACTAAAAGGCAATAAAAGTAACAATTATAACTGAAAATTTCCAGTTGCATAAAACCTTATGGCTGTAAATAATTGAACTGTAGGATGGACTGGTAATCTTCGATTCGTATTTTTTTCAAGATGGTTTAAAACTATGGGTAATATTTGATCTCTAATCACATGCTTTGTAAACCTATATCTCTTTTTAAATTCAACTTCTCCAAAAAAACTGAAATGGATTTTGTTGACCTCGTACATATCTTTTTGGTATTCTCATTAATATATTATCTTCCTCAATTACCTCATTATAATCAACAAATTCCAAAAACTCTTCGAGAACCATTATCTTATTATTATATATTTTAATTTTCTTATTATTTCATAACATAACCACAAAATTCTGCTGAGGATGTCTCAAGGCAGGTCGAAGCCTCCCTTGACAATGATAGTTAAGGAGGCCTCGAGCACTTGATTTTGTCTATAAAACAGGTTTCGGTCCTCAAGGCTCAAAGCTTCCTTAAGGATGAATTATAAATACGGGCATGAAAGAAGGATTCGTCCAGCGTTTAACCCAGATATGCCTGAATTCTTGAAAATTAAATGAGAACGATAACACTTTGATACTGATGTCATTGTATATTATATTAAGCATAAAAGCAAAGAAAAACGTAAATTTCCCTTATTCGGTCACCCTTTTAGGGCGGCCTATATATAGGACGTCAGGAAAATAGCGTCTGTTTTATGTTATGATAAATTTATTAACGTATAGTTATTTTACATGGTATGTTACTCAACGAAACATTTGACGTGTAAACTGACATCGCATTTCATGCACCTAGTTGTAGTCTTAAGATGGCACATACGATATCTAGTTTGTTTTTCTTGAGGTACTATCAAGTGACCCATGTTATCATATCGAACAGAAGCATTTTCCCTCTGAGACGGTCTTCCGCTACCGATGCCAGTGGTAACTTTTGCATTTTGTTGTAAAATTGCCATTGAAATTTGGCGTCTAAACGTAACTTGATCGAGGACGCCTTTACCAAGTCGGTGGAGTTGCCATGCGTTGTGTATGCCTAAATCTATACATTGAGCAATGAGTGGAAAGTACCACTTTTTACCCCTAATAGAAATCCTATAAAGACTGATGTTTTCGTCACACCTGTCAACGCCTCCCATATTGGCATTATAGAGTTTTACAATACAAGGTTGATCGACATAAATACTTTTCTTTTCTTTTCGTGGATATTAGGCCTGTGAAAGTAACGATTTGGTCATTATCCGCATGTATTCGTTACTTCTAGTGTGACTACCCGTTACTAAGTATTCGTTACTCGTTACTTTGACCATAAAATTAGAATTCAAACGTAAAATGGCAATTTTAATTTAAATACCCGTTATAACATTAATGCGTGATAATCGCGAACACATACTACTGTACTAACTCTTCGTTTTGAAGTATATGTGCAATATAAATAAACATCTTTATATAATTTATGATATGTAATATTACAGAAAAATAAAATTGTATTCTTCAAGAAAAGTAACAAAACAAAAATACTATTTCTTCAACATAATAGAAAAATAAAAAAGCACGGTTATTTCATATTTGATACAAAAATCACTTAATTTATATTAGGGGAGGTACTTATATTTTATTTTATAGAGCACCTTTATTCTCTTGCCTCAAAGGCAAATCCTATTAAAATAAATACAACATATTAATAACATACTTATTTATCTGTTTTCAATTGATTTATTTTTCTTTAAATACGCATTTAACAAACTTCTATAAGCTGAATAAGCGGCAATCTCAATCTACTCAATAAACAGAGCAACAACAGTAAACACTAAACAGTATTAAATGCAACTGATCAACTATTCAATGCAAGATGCAAGTCGGTTCACGACTTCACGCAGGCCGCATCCGCATTGAACATGCTAAAGTAACGATAACGACAGTAACGGCACCTTATTTTAAATTTTATTATATCACGGCAATCTCTTAACTCTAATTTAATGTTTGTATGCCTATTGTTTTATTTTGCTAAGTTTAATAACTTCATAACAATATTTTCGACAAGGGGCATTTCAAAAATGCGAGTAACGATATGTTTATAAAAGTAACGATTCGGTATTTCGAACCTTACCTACTATTCGTTACTCAGTAACGAATACATACGGTTCGTAACAGGCCTAGTGGATATCTTTTTATCGAGCTTATCGGTTGTACTACAGAATTGGAACATAGGTTAACTATGCTGTTATCATTCCACTGCACAGCGATCAGTCTATTTTCAGTACATAGTCGGTACTCGTATGCTCCACGATTTTTTTTCTTCAGATCTACTCCCTGGAATGGATTTTTTTCAATTCTGATTTGTCTAACGGTACCAGTCCCCCTGAGTCCTTTGTCAGTCAACGAGTTTAGCAATGCACAGGAAGTGAAGAAATTGTCAAAAAAAAGATGAAACTTTTTATCTGGCCACTTTTCTCTTAGGACGTCAGCGTAACTTAGAACCACACCGGCCCCGACGCCTAGTTCTTTGTAACGGTTTCCGATATGCGTTGCAGCTCCCCGATATGGTTTTATCCAATTGACATTACCCAAACGAGTACATCCTATCCAAAACTAATAACCGTATCTTATAGGTTTGCCATGGGTGTATTGCTTACATCCATGGCGACCAAAATATGGCACCATAGCTTCGTCTATGCTATGGCATTCTTGTAAAGGTGCTTGTTCTATAAATCTTTTATTTAGATGTTCAATAATTGGTCGTACTTTGGCAAATTTGTCATTCGGGTTAAGATTATTATTATCGGCACAATGAATGTTACTCATTATATACTCAAATATATCCCTTGATATTGCATTCGCCACAAGATCATTATGTGTATCCTTATCTCTTTCCCAAAACATGCGCCATCGCGGTAATTGAATGTAGCTGCTTAGAATTAGCACACCAAAAGAACATTTCATTTCTCGGATGGTTATATTGCTGGGCTTGGGCTGCATATCTGAAAAAAGGCAATCAATGCCGGATAATAAAGCTAACATCAAATATATATAAATACCTATTCGTTGAGGATGTGCTCGATAAACTTGTCATCAAAAATACTATAAAACATTTCCAAGGGTCAAGAAATATCCATATTTTCAACAACAAAATCCTCCCCAATAATATCATCGGGAGCAACAAATGTTGGATGACCCAATTGTAAGTTTTTTTTTCTCTTGCTGGAAGTGTTTCGTAAGAGTTCGGCCAAAGGAATGTTGTCTTCTTCCTCGAACTCGTAAATCAGCTTTTTGGACCTTATTTCCACTGGAGCTCTCAACTGATTTCCAGAAAAGTTATCTAACTTTACATTATCTTCGTCGCCAGAATCTACATCCGAATTATTTCCGCATGCATTTTCTGGTGGAAGTAAAATAATCTCGGACGCAGTATCGCTTTCATCCTCCTCAATCATTTGAAGTGCTTCGTCCAAGGTCAAGCCCCTAAAACAATGAAAAAACTACTAAGTAAATAGAATTCGCCTAAAATATCTCGCCGTTGTGTATATTCCTGACGTCCTACATGTAGGACGATAATATTCTTAACCGGTTTTTGACGACCATCCGAAAAATATTTTATTATATAACCTCAAAATGATAAGTTTAGTCTTTCTGGTATATAATTACGTACAGCTTGCAACAAATATATAGAGAAATCTAAACTTTTACTTACCCCAAAAATCTCAAGTCAATCGGATCCATTTTTGGCTTCAAACAAAAACACTACTGAATAACGAAATATTGGCATTCATTGATTGAATCCAAGGTTTATAAAGTCTATGCATAGATGGCAGCACCATAAATGTGCTGCAAAACATTTTAGAGTACGTTTGGAAAGGCGTTCTATATGTAGGACTATAGGCATATCTGGGTTAAGGGTGTAAGAGGACTAAGGGGATAATTCGAGAGAGTAATACGTTGTTTCAGAACGATTTTATCGTAGTTGCTTTCATTGTGACTGTATTTAAAGAAAATTGTCATTGGTTTCCTCTTTGGTTCTACCGCATCTCATTACAGGGTATAGTTGGGATGGAATATAAAGATCTCCTGAATGTATTAAGGCATAACCTATGGCACTATGAGCGCTGTCGCCCTCGTTGTGACTATGATTAGTTTAAAAAAAAATTCAAAGAAATTCCTTTAATATTTTTGTGTTTTTCCAAAGAGTACCTATAGCAACATAGACGTCACTATTGAATTTTTATTCTGGCCGTAACAGCCATCAGAATATAGGTTAATTTTTTCTATTCCATTTACTCCTACTCTAAAATTACTTTGAAAAGGCAAGTAGCAATTTCAGCGGATACACTTTTGCAGTTTTTTTATCCCACGTAAAACAGAAGCACTTTTTAGTCACAATATCGTAAACAGTTTTCGCAGTAAACGCTTTCTTTCGAAATGGGCAGATAAATAACCTGTTGAAGATCGAAAACAGCGCACACAATCTCGGACCTGTTCTCCTGAGCTTCTAGTTTGTCTCACTAAATCTTTTTCTAAATTGTATTTTGTATTTCTCTTTTAAAGAATTTTTAGTTTCATCATTTCCTACTCTAAAATTGATACAAAGGGAGCATTGATCTTTTTTTTGGCCTTAAAAATGATAAGTTTTTTGTTTTAAATACCTTACGATATGTCGAAAAGCTTGAAATATTTTCATTTCCCTTTTTCATCTGTTCTGCAGCAAGCATTTTGTATATTTTTCTAAGAGACAGTTCTGGTTCTGGGTGTAGATACATTCTGTTATGCTTGATCTACAAAAATGTGATTCTACGCGTGGGTATCTATCAATGTGATTCTCTATATATTTTATATTATTTTTTTCTTTTTGCTTAATTTCTTCATTTCTTTGTCTTCCTCCTCTTTTTCATTTCAATTTAAACTGTGTCATGTGCCAAATTGATGACGTAACTCTAATCTTAGATTAAATGGACAATATATAGTTATCCATGGATATTTAACATATTACCATATTACACCCTATGCAGCATATTATGACAAACCTTGACGAACATTTTAGGCTTTTACGTGGTAGCCAGATTGCTAAAAATTGCGGAAAATAACCAAACTAGCTCCCACTTATCTCTTAACTAACACAAACTAACCCAACGTACCCTTAATTAGCCAGGGCTAATCTGATCTATGTATGAAAAAAGCGCGGTCCGCACGCTTGTTTCTTATATACACCAGGCTAACCAAACAAGCTCCCATTTATCTTTTATCTTACCCAAACTAACTGAAACTAGCCCAGCGTACTCTACGCGCGCTTTTGTCTTCCACCCCTGAGACTAACCAAACAGGCCCGCATTGGTCTCTTAACTAACCGAACGTAACCAAAGCTCATTTATAGTTAGTGACAAGCGCTATGTACGCTTGTTCCTTAACTAACCCGTTACCTTTTTTTTTTAAGAAAGCTATATAAATAGACTAAATGTAAAAATTCTACGATTAATATACTTTTGAGGACAATAATAAAAAGTAATAAAAGTTTACTTATGGTACACAGTCGCTTAATTTGTTCATTTCCCAGTTAATGTCCTACTTCAAGTACACTAATTTGTCATAAAATTAAATAGTAAATAAATAAATTAAGTTTACACTATGCATCCTAACCGCACTTCCAAAAATATTAGCTTTTAAAAACGTAAACGAAAATTTTTAATGAAATCGGTAACGTTCACGTATTTGTCTTATTAAATTTCGCAATCTAATTGTTGGTGTTCCTCCGTAAAGTTCCCACCACATAAACTGGTCCACATATTCTTCAACGAAAGGGGATTACATAGCGCCCAGTCGCCTCAAAAATTGTTTCAAACAGGACCAATGATCTTCAATATGATTGGTACATATTCCTGTCAAGGGATCAACAAAATTTGTAGAATGGTTTACAGTTTTATGGTTATACCATACAATTTATCAAGTCCCATGTAGCCGCGTCAACAGTCGGTCCAAACATCAGAGCCAGGAAAAACATGTTTTTCAATTATTGGTATCAACGTGTCTGCATTACGGTTGTGAACAAACATAATGAAACCCCGTTTTAATGTAACATCGTATATGCCCAGCGCACACCGTTCCGGCATGAGCCTGCCTATATTATACTTTCTTTTGGTGAGTACCGATTCATCAATTTGAACGATATGTCCACCTAAAAACGATAAACCGAATTTAACAAATACACACATAAAGTAACAAAAAGTAACCCAAAACTGAAAACTGATTGAAACTATAAAATATTTTCAACACGCTAATAGAAGGCTCTTTCTTGCCAAGTTACCTGCACTTTTTTACCATAAGTGGTTGTAGAAAAAGTAATTTCCTTATTGCTGTTTCATCTCTTTCAAATAATAATAATATTTTATTAATTTTTTCAATTAGAGGAAGAATACTAGGTATTTGTAGTTTGGTTGGAAGGCGCAATCTCAGCCACCATCGGTCGAAAATATGACTGTTTGCTCTTATTAGTTAATAAAAACAAAATACGTTCTTTTGCAACAACTTCCAAGAACAAATGTCTCTAAAAAATCGATAGTACTGGATCACAGTTTTTTGGGACATCCTGCAGACATGGCGGCCACACCAGAGCGCATCTCGCATACCCACTGCCACATTCGAATCGGCGCTTTGCACTTTTCAAAAAATTAATCTATTAAGAAGCTATAACTTTTTGTACATTGAGTGCAAACAAATACAAGACCAAGCGGAGCTCTCTCTCTTCTTCGTACAGTGGACTGCCGACGGCAGCGGCGAACGGGACAACACAAATTCTGCCGCAACAGATCAACATTTTTTAAATGATAATTGGTCATCAGCCAAATTCAAAATTGTCATCATATCCATATTGAATATATTACAAGAATCCAAACTCACTAACGAAAACTGAATGAAGTCGAAAAATGCAGAAATTACAACAAACGTCATTTTGTATCTGAAACAAAACTCTGCAGCCGCCTTTTTGTAGGCGACGCACCAACATCGAGGCATAAAATAAGAATTTAAATATGTACTTATTTTCAAAATAAAATAAGTTTTTTGAAATTGATCAGTTGCGTTCGTACGGAATGTTTTTCACCGCTGATATTCTGTAAATTATATTATAATTTTTAAAATTTTATAAATTAAAAATAATTTGCAAAAAAGGTCTATTATAATTTTTCTATTCAATATGGTGAGCCATTTATGTGTACAGGGTGTTCCAACGAGGACTGAACAGGGGCTCAATTTTGAGTTTCCTCGTATTTTTTTATAAATTCAAAATAGCCAATCTATGTATTTTAATCTGTAGAATTTGAAAACCGAACCAAAAAACAATTGAATTATAAAGAAAAGACTTACGGCAGGGATAAAGTGTTTTTTAATGGAATGTAGAGCTTTTTATTTGATTTTTGGAAAATAGGCATTTTTTAAGTCCATTCTGATTAAAACATTTAATATTGCGATTACTGTCTATTGCATTTTAATATTTTAGCCATTATAATTGTAGCTTTACCTGTTTAAAATATGCGGTACATTAGTGTAGGTGAAAAAGGTGTAATTACCTTCAAGTCCCGTCAGTGTCAATAAAAACAAAATATGACTGAAATTAATACTCCTTAAAAAAAACTAAAATGCAATACAAGCAAGAAGAATATTTATTTAAGATTTTCATAGAAATATATCAGTGAATACAATATTAAGGTTAAAAAACATATTTGAAGAAAATAAATCCCTATATGATAGAAAAAGAAATACGCAATTACTAACAATACAACTTTAATAAAACAATAATTAGTAATGTAGGTGTTTTTAATGACCCCCGTTGTTTTGCAACTTCTATATCCTCTATATAATCTCTCTAAACTTGATATTAGAACATGATTCTGTGGGTTAAGACGATTTATTTCGACGTTAAGTTTTTCCCTAATATCTCCAACGTTCTCATTTCTGTCTTGGTATACTACATTCTTTAGGTGACCCCAAAGAAAGGTATCCATAACTGTGAGGTCAGGGCTATTAGGTGGCCAAGAAATTGTCCCATGTCGTCCGATCCACTCGTTATGGCGTTGATTTAAAAATTCCACGACATCACGGACTGCATGTGGAGGTGCCCAATCTTGCTGCCAAATTAAATTTCGATATTCAGCCAAAGGTAATTCATCCAAAAAAAAATCAATTTCGTTTTGCAGAAACTCGTGATATCTTTGACCACTAAGAGATCCATTAAAAAAATACCGGACCCAAAAATTCGGTTGTTTAAAACACCACACCAAACATGAAATTTCCTTGAAATTTTATGGTCCGAAATTTTCTTGGATTTTCTACTGCCCAGTAAAGAATGTTATGCCTATTATAGATCCCTGATGTCGTAAACGTCCAAAGAATTTTGTTAAATAAGTTTAGATCATTGTCTGGTGCCGAATTATAATTTGGGAGACAAATCGAAAACGAAGTTCCTTTTGTGCAGCAGTTAGGTGTTGAAGCGGCAGTACACGAAAAGAGACGAATTGTTTGATTTTTAAAGTTCTGTGGACAGTTCCTCGAGTAACTCTTCGTCGTCTTACAGTGCCATATTGAATATCCCGAACAGCATCCGAAACTGACTTCATAGGATTATGCCTATAGTAATTTAAAATTGCTCTATCGCGGTTTCTTCTCCTTTTCTTATTTCTTTTTCTATCATAAAGGAATTTATTTTCTTCAAATAGATTTTGTATCCTTAGTATTGTATTCACTGACGTATTTCTATGAAAATCTTCAATACATCTCCTTCTTGCTTCTCTTGCATTTTCTTGACTCTTGTAAAATAAGTTTATAATCTCTAGTCTCTCGTTTAAGGAGTATTTCATGGTGTAGTCAAATTTTATTTTTATTGACATGAAGGTAATTACACCTTTTTCATCTACACTAATCTACCGCATATTTCAAACAGGTAAAACTAAAATCATAATGGCTAAAATATTAAAATACAATAAAGACAGTAATCGCAATATTAAATGTTTTAATCAGAATAGACTTAAAAAATGCATATTTTTCGAAAATCGAATAAAAAACTACATTACATTAAAAAAACACTTTATCCCTGCCGTAAGTCTTTTGTTTATAATTCAATTGTTTTTTGGTCCCGTTTTCAAATTCTACAGATTAAAATACTAAGATTGGCTATTTTGAATTTATTGATAAATACGAAAAAAGTCAAAATGAAGCCCCTGTTCAGTCCTCGTTGGAACACCCTGTACATACATCTTTAAATAAACTACAAAAAATAACAAAATATATGATAATCTTATTTTAAATTTGTATCTATTTCAATGAACTAAATAAATTATTTTATATGACTTATTATTAAAAGTGACACCCTTCTAACCTAACATTTAATTCTAGCAAATCATATATTCAAATTATTGTTATTATTTTACTAAACAAAGTCATTAAGAATCATTATTTATATGAAATTTTCGTCACACAGTACTTTTGAAACATATTCAACACGAGGCTGTTGTATTTTAGAACCAAATAGAAATTACACTTGGCAACACCCATCCGTACGACAGCTTTTAGACCGGCGCGGCCTAGCCTCTAGTTGCTACGCCAACCTAAATAATAGAGTCAGGTTGACGTTTTTACCTCAATATCATCGTTTTAAAGTGCAAAAAAAATAGTTTTATTTGCAATTTTTAAGAAAAGACGCTTTATATTATGTTATTATTAACCTTCTGCGACCATACCTTAGGGCAAAGTGCACTGGAATTGTGTTTATTAGCAAAAAATGTATGTTACATTTTTATTTTGAATTTCTTTGCGAAAATGAGCTTCATCCGCAATTCATTTTGCGTTAATGTTGATGTAATCTTTCCATAGAACTCAAAAAAAGCTTCAAAATCAACTGTGCTTATATGACACCAGAACCTTAAATTTTACGCATAGTACATATAGTAGTTGATAGGCACTCATTTTCTAACCTATATTTAATTTTTCTCCAATTTCTCTTCATATCTTCGACATGATTGGAATCTGAATATAGTCTATTTATAAAATCACATAATTCACTTTTTTCATCCACTACTTCAATCAAAAGTTCATCAGGGTTGTTCCTCCCCAAAGTCAAACTCTACCGATGATCGAAAATTGTACTAAAATCGTCAACATTGTACTAAAAACGTGACGTCATATTATACGCCTACACATTTAAGATTGCCTTTTTAAAAGTAGAAATGTTCGAGTTTTAATTGGAATGCTTGTTGATAGTATGTTTTATTTTTAAATGCAAAAAGTATGGCATGTGTCAAACGTACAAGAGTCTAGCGCTCCTGCTAAATGTTCGATGCGAAACAGTGCATGCGCAATGGCGAATCAAGAATAATAGGTATTATTATGGCTTTGCACGGCCCTGCGCTCGCTTCGCTCGCTACGGGGACACAACCAACAAAAACTAACCCAAGGCTAACCCAAAATTAATAAATAACAAAGATAACCTTAAAAAAAGTAAACAAAACATCTGTCGCAACCGACGGGTATCGAACCCGCAGCGCAGAAATGACAAGCAGAACCTCTACCTACTACACCACCGAGGCGTTGAAGGAATTTCGCTAGAACGTAAAGACATCGATAATTCCGATACATTCGGCCATATTACGCTTGCACGGTTTCGCATCGAAAATTTAGCAGGAGCACTAGACGCTTGTGTCAAAAGTTTTATATATTTTCTTGAATTCATCTTTAAGATATAACAGCATCTGCCACTCGCTGTCAATTTCTTTAATATTGAAATCTATGTTTGAAGACCATAGTTACAAAGGGTCTAAGTGCCAAAAAGCGAATTAAAAGATAATTGAGAAAAACTGCTTTTTATGAAAAAAGAATTATGTATGTTAGCGAATATTGCTTTACAGTAATTTTAGTCTAATACTGTACTAACTGTTCAAAAATAAACTTGAATAGAAATAAAATAATACAGAAAAATTAAAACAAAATGAAATATTCCTTAAAGGTAGATAAGTCCAATACCCACTACATTACAAGAGGGTCTATGTGCAAACGTCAGTTCAGCTCAAATGGATCCCTGCGCAGATTCTATTTCAGCCAT
>JAEQML010067423.1:0-19088 GCA_016904865.1 Pissodes strobi
TTCTCGCTATCTCTTGCCAAGTTTTGTATTAAAAGCCTAAGCTTAGACAAGCAACACTCTCCGCCAAGTTGAAACAACATTATTGGTGAACGCTTTAACTGCCCTGTACTGGTTTTTTTTTCATGCTACTGAGTCCACACGCACTCGGCCTACCAGGACAGCTTCCAGTGACGTCACAGGACCTAGGCCTGGACCTAGGCACTGCAGCAAGTTTCAGTAACACTCTCCAGGAAGCTCGGAGGAAGCATAAGGTGATTAAAGGGCAGTTATCACCAGGAAGGTTCAACAGAATTAACCCTTATTTTTGTTAGAAGGAAATAGAATAAAAATTGTTTTCTTGAAATGTTTAATCTTTTATTTTGCGCTTTTTAACCACTACTACACTCGGAAATAAATTTTAATTATTATGCTTCGAATCTATACACCCTGAGTATCTTTCAGTTTATCTTTATAGTAAATAAAGGAAATAACATTGCAACAAATAAGACAATTCGAATTATATCTTAACAAATTCAAATTATAAATAAAATAAATCAAAGTTTATCTTAACAAATTAGCAATACAAATTTTCTTGTAACAAATTGGCTTTTATTGTAACAAGGGTTGGATGGACTAGGGCAGTCCGGTCCTGGCAAATTTCGGCGATCATCAGAAATATAAAAATAAACGGAATGCCACAAATTCGAGTCTATATATGGAGATACAAAGTCAGTCAAATCCCGGCAAAATTGCGGAATTCGATGCTGAACTGTATGCTTTTGAGAAATCGACAAAATTCCGATTACTCCTAAAATCATGTTTATTATTTGCACAGTTTATTTCAAAAGGTATTTTAAAATAAAGTCTCCTTTTTCATTGTCACCTTTTTTCTTCTTTAAGGAGGTGGTCAATTTCTTAACACGAACTTGCGTTAGGGCCCTCATCATCAACTGCATTTATTCAAATACGGACCTGACATTTTTACTGTGTTTTTATGAATTTTTTGCTCTTCCAAAATAGTGATTTATTCTTAAAATGACTATTTCGAACCTCCAAAAAAGGGCTATGTGTTTATATCTTATTTATCCTTCCAATACATAGAGCGCCAATGAGAGGTGCTTGAATTATCCATTTTAAGAATAAATAAAGCACTCGAGGCAATAAGGGACATAAGCCACATATTAGAAAAAATATATTTTATTCATTATTAACTACACAAGTAGCTCGCAAGCCACTGGTAAATTATTTTGAAGAAATATTACTAGATGGTAGCACTGTACCTAAAAGCGTTTGTTACCTATGCAGAATATTTCAGATATTTTCAACTAACATCGACACAATCCACAACATGGCGGACAGGCTGCATGTATCTGTTAACAGAAATCAGTCTGGGCTTCTATCCTTGAATATGTGAAGTAAAGAATGAAGCGATCAGATGATGTGAAGATGCATTTCACTTATAATTAGAGCAAGCTGAATTTTTGAACTGGAAATGTTGCCAAACGTGTTACGTGCAAAAATCCATAATTGTATGTAATTATGAACGTAGAAGATTATTTTATTCCTTGATATAACCAAAAAGGCTTGTTTTTCATTAGAATTATTTGAATTTTTCTGGCTCAACTAACAACCGAATGTGCCTGATGTTTTCTAATGGTTTGGTTTTTACATGTTAGGTATTTGGTTTTGATTTCAATTCGTTCAAGTTATCTGCAGTGTCATAATATTCATAATGGACCGAATTCGTGTACTCTGTGACTGAAAACTCTATTAACTGAGTTTATAAAAAAACATCCTGACCTAATAAAGGAGACATTTTCTTCAAAATTTACATGCCAAATGGCACAGAATTGTTCTAGTGCTAAATGCTGTCCCAGATGCTGCAAGGAAGGATTTGAGACAGTAGCGAAAGGAAAGCTTGTCTTGCCTGTATTGGGGTTTCTTAATTGGCAATTTACCTTATTTTTTCATAAAGTAACAATATTATTTAGGTCTATTTTGCATATTCTTCTGTACCTATTCAGCATGTGCCTATATTTTTGGGTGTATATTCAGTACACCTTCTCAGGAAGCAGTTTGTGTTCAGAGAGTTACGGAATAAATCTCAGCACTACAACCTGCAATTGTTACGCACATTCCAGTGCTGCAAAAATGCAACCTAGCACAAGTCAGTAAATTCCATCACCACTGAAAATGTCTCCCTATAAAAAAATTAAGTGTACCTGAAGAAAATTAAACTGTGTCTAATATTATCACTGAAGAAAATGAGCGTTCATACAGTATTCCGTCGGTATTCCACCATGAATATTAACAAGTATTTAAAAAACGCCTAAATAAAACCAGAAGACTTGAGAATTCTCAAATAAAATCTGGCGAAATGCTTTAAAAAATGCAAGGAAGATTATTATGCAAAGAAAGTAGTATTTTTCTAACATATGGAAGATTATCATAAAAAAAGATAGACCTCTTGAATAGAAGAAATGTTATAGAGTCAGAAATATTAGTTGAATTAAGAGGTAATAGTAATGGTATTCAGGTATTAATTTAATAATACAAATTAAAAATAATGTATATATGTTACAGGATGTTTAGTTATGTTTGGAGACTTGTTGCTTTTTTCTCCTGTTAATGTTACAATTGTATTTCGGAACCACTTCCTTATATACCATCTGCAGTTACGCCTCTGATGCGGAATGGATACTATGATTACAGAAGAAATCAAACTATATCCATACTCTGGCTCAAAGGCCCTGAATAATTCGCATTATGTGCAGAACGGTATAGTGCTTGTTTAAGATTATGTCATTTCGAAAACGATAAAAAATTAAAGTGAAACTGCGCAAATTGTTAGTAGAATTAGTAAAGAATGTATGAACAGTCATTCAGATTGTGCAATTATACTGCTTTCCAAGTTATTATTCATAACTATAAAGCCACTCTTAGTTATTCCGCTAATATCAACATTTTTAGGAAGCTCGGGCCAAGACCGATGAGTTTTTTTTTATTTTGTAAAATCAGCTTATTCTGTTTTTATGCTGGAGTAGCGATCTATGCCAGTGGTGGTATTAAATTAAATGATTAAATTTAAATGAAGATCAGAATTTTAAATTTAGGTTTTGGTTAACGAGGGTAATTTTTTCTTGTCCCAGGTGACGAGGAAGAGTTCCTTTTGGCCTCATCGTTAGGTAGGGAGGAGGCTGGCCCCTCACGAAGGCCTTCAAGGTCTAAAGAAAGAAGTCGACGTCGCGAGCATCGACGGAGGTTATCGACGTCCTCCTCCTCCCCCTCCTCCAGCAGCACTATTCATAGAACTATTACAAGGACTCCAGAGTTGGAGGATCCTCCTGTTGTACCACTTCAAAGCCTAAACTTTCTAGGCGACGACCCTTCGGTTTCTGCGGATCCGGGGCATCCCTTAAATGACGCAATTGTGTCTCGTTGGTCCTGTTATATAACAAAAGGGCTAGAAGGGAAAACTCGTGAAAATTTAATCGATACATGAACGATTCCAGTCAATTGCCCTATGCTCAATCCACCAAAATTAAACCCTGATCCGGTGGGTATGGTTTCAGCGGGTGGAATTAATTTAGGAAACGTTCAAGGAAAGTTGAGTAAAGGTCTTAACTCTTTAGGGACTGTTCTGAATGCTTTAATGGCTGATGAGTTTCCGCAGGAAGGCAAAGAAAGAATTACACCTGTATTGGCAGAGGCAGCCCAGTATTTTCGTGAGACACATTTTTTAATTTCCAAACATCGCATATATGCGATTCTGCCAAATTTTAATTCACTGGTGAAGAAGGTAGCTGAGGAAAGTACCCAGGACTCTTTCCTTTTTGGCACAGATTTTACGGAACGTTTCAAAGCTGCCCAAACGATTGAAAAATAAAATAAGAAAACGAGGGTTCCACCGAAGATTCCATTCAAGAAAAGGAATTTTGTAAGGAAAGATGTCCCGCCACACAGACAGTCTTTAAACTCTCCGCGCGCCATTACTACAGGCCCAGACTGAAGGACCAAGGAACATACAGGAATCATTCCCGGTATCAGTCCAGATTTCTAGTGTAGGACTGGCACTTGTTGTAAAGCATTCCATATGCCAGATGCCGTATCTCTAATGATCATTCTCAAAGTAGTATGTCCCCTTAAAAGTAATATGATAGCGCTTTTATGCATCCTGTAGCGAAATACTTGTAATAAAATAGTATTAATAACCCTTCCTTTATTATCTCAGGTTCTTTGACCCAATTAAAAAAAATTAAAAATATAAGACATCCTCAAAAGAAAACGACTAATCGATTATTTCTATAATTAGTAGATTTCTTTTGGATTTTAAATTTATAGAATAAATTTTGTACAAATCTGCATTTCAAGAAGTATTGTGTTATAGCGTGAGTGCGTTCTTTTATGTCAAATGTGATTACAATCGATCTCAAACTATTATATACAAAACATACATGAGTAACGTGTTAAATTCCTTTTATGCTTATTACAAGTAATGTAATAATAATAATATACATATGATTCTTTTATTTGGTTTCAGCGCCTGAGAGTAAGCTACGATGGAGAAACTTGCGTGGCCGTTATGCTAGACAAAAGAATAAATATGTGCCTTCAGGACCCGGATGTTTAAAATATAAGCAGTATTACTTAGCAGAGTAACGAAGATGTTGACTCTCCAAGGTGTGAATTTCCGCATAATACCCAACTATCAAATATCGGTGCAACAGAACGTGAACACAGAAGAGAAAATACGAGTATGCTGAGCTTAGCTGAACCAAATGTTGTTACGCAAGTTGATAAACAACCGGAAAATAACCCAGAAAAGAAGATCTTCAATTGCAGCAGCAAGACACAACTATAATTCCTTCAAAGGAAGCTCACACAGGCCAAATTCATAGAGAGAGCCAAGTAATTTCATCATTTCATTTAAATCAGATACAGCTGGCACTCAGCTAAAGTCAAGCATGCCACAAGACTTCCAAACATGATTAATTTACTTCCTTCCTTCATGGTCATGACAGTTGATTTATGCCGATGGGTAGGTATCAACTATAAAGAACTGAACAAGCCTGATGAAATCACAGATAAGATATTTAAGAATCACCTATCACTAAGATATCTTTTACATACAGAGAACAAAGCTTGCTCAGAAGTTGCAGTCACAGCCTGGAGATACATTGTGAAGAGTATAGTCGGAGATGGCCCATGGAAGTCATTCACTACTCACGAAACAATTTTTAGAAGATTACAAATTTGGATTCAGAAAAGACAATTTACAGCAATGGAAAGAATGTGTCTTTCAAATCCAAAGCTCCAGGTGAGAGAGTTGACAGATTCTGATGAAAACACAGGGCTAATAGATTATGTTTCACTGAGAGAGCTGAATGGCATTGCATCTATGGTTGAAACCTTCTATATGGGTTATGAGAGCGACAAAAACAAAGCTCACTATGAAAACTCACATTATCACTTAGTGAACAATGTTGGGGTTTGGGACCTTCGGCAAAATGCACTAAAACGGAGTTTTATCCACAATACCGAAACAGAATTATTGCACTCGGCGCGCGTTTCGCTAACCATGTTAGCATCATCAAGAGATGATTAAAACTAAAACAGTTTTAATCATCTGCTGCTGATGCTAACATGGTAAGCGAAACGCGCGTCGAGTGCAATAATTCTGTTTTGGTATTGTGGATAAAACTCCGTTTTAGATCACTTGGTGAAGAAGATTTGCGAGGAAGAACTAAAATAATATAAAATAAGATATACATTTAAAGGACAAGAAGACCACATAAATGAACTTCCAAGACCTCATGAGTTCAGTGTAAACATGGTTAGAGCGATGGCTGACTGCCTCATAGACATAATATATGAAAAGAAAATAGGTAAAAACTGGAAAAGGGAATATCGGATCAGATCAAAGAAGAAATGTTCGCTGTCACACACGAACAATTAGCAGCAATGCAATCCACATGCACAATGACAGCCAAAAACAAGAAACTATCAACTGACACAAAATACAAGGACATCAATCTTCAAAAGGCAAAACTTGCAGAAAAAGTTGCAGTGAATCTCAACAAAATAGAAAACAAGGACAACCGCTTAACTCCTCTAAAAGAGCTTCCTCACAATTTAAACGTTATTGAAGAACATGGTGAGCTATTAATACGTACGAGAAATGTATGTTATGGCAAAAGAAGAGAGATACTGTAAGTTCTTCATTGAATTGATAGGAAGGATTCTATGTGGACATGTTGATTTTGAAACTATGGCTAATCCTGACAATAAGACAAAGTTGCTATCAGATCATTATAAGCAAAGCAAGCATATCACATCAGAAAGGGAGGCTGGAATCAAAGATTGGTTGTTAAATCATTTACAATCCTCCTTTGCAGAATACTACCCAAAGAGTTTTATCCTTTAATATTCAACACTCTAAACTTATGGATTAAGAAGATAATTCTCCTACCTCCTGGTTTGCAGAAGTTTCTTCTTGATTTTCAATCATACAACACCAAAGGAACAGATATCACTGAATTGTTATTGGCAGGTTTTACAGACTAAAATGAGAGACTGCTAAGGAAAGCTGAGAGAGTGTTGAACATCCAGACAGGTATGATGCAGGAATTCTTCATTTTGTCTCATCCCTGTTTCATGCTGGTATACTTCAGTTCTTTATGATCCTATTCCTACGAGCCATAAATAAACCAGACCAATCAATTGAGATTCTCATTCCAAAGATATGCTCACCAGACGATTCTGCCTGTTGTATTGCGGTTAAATCTGGAATCAGTGAAGTCTCAAAATGTATATGTTTATTATACTTCATAGCAAATGGATTGTTTGGAGAATATGTCTCAATATATGATAGTGACAAAAAGTCAGCAAAAATGCTTAAGTTTGATGAGCTTAACTCTGTTTGGTACTCTTATGGCTGAGTACCGCCGAAACAAAAGAAGATATTCAAGTCAACTGTAATAATAAGAAAACCATTCTACTGAGTCAAATATCGCCATTCTCCAACTTCTCGATGAGTAACACAATATCATCCAGCCCGAAAATATCCAATAATACTCATTCACTTTTCTATACATTTATTTCATACCCCTAAAAAGGATAATACTTTTTCAGTAGATAACATTATTATCGAAACAGGTTGTTGTTTTATATGTACCTTTAATATTTACCGGACAAATATTGGAATTAAGTGCCAAACATGCAATAGAACATATCATGCTAAATGTCTAAAAGAGAAAAATATACTAACCGAAAATTTCCTTTGTCAAACGTGTAATGAAAATCGCAAAATTATCTTTTTTAAACTGGGAAATTTTCTCGAAAATTTCATTTTCTAATTACTCAAAACTGTAATTAAAAAGAGAACAACGGGGCACAGTAAATAATGTTATTTAATTAAGATTGTGTTCTTTTTCAGGTTCTTGTTTTTCTATAAATGTTAACAAGGTAGGCAGTAAATAAAAAAGTATTTTTTACTTTAAATAAGTTGTAAGTTTTTTTTTGTTTTACAAAATGAATTAAAATATAATTATTATTATACTAGGTTTGCTCTGTACTATTACGATAATGTTTCTTTAATAAACTATTTTATCAAAAAACACTCTTGTTTAATTGAAATTTATATTTTTTAATAAAACTGCACCAACATCTAGTGTCAATAATTAGAAATCCCAGTGCCAATAAATAGTACTATAGGGGCCAATAATTGGAAAACTGATATTTTTTCAGTTTTTTATTATTACCTTTTTATTAACTAACAGTATATTAATTATAGTTATATTTTCCAGATAGATTTAAAAATAATAAAAAAATAATATTGGTGAACTTCACTTTACAGAAATATGAAAATAAATAGACAGCTTTCCTGCCAGTGATTGGGTATTTTACCCTATGTTAGAGTATCTTCAAACATATCCTCAATAAGCGACACAAAAATTTAGTAAAGATTTTATATTTAAAAAAGCTCAGCTACAATGGGAACAACTAACTGACATATTAAATAGTGCTCCTGGAGGGTCCAAAAAGGAGTGAAGAAAGTGGCGTAAAGTAAAGTATTATAATGTCATATTATAGCTATAGTACTTCATTATAGCATATGAACAGTTTCTTGAAGTTGGATTAATTGTATAGTTTGATAAAGTTGGTTTAGTTGTTGACATGGGTTTATGTTACCCAGGTAAAACATTCAAAGACAATGGCAAACTTGGATTGGACCTTACGTGTTACCTTGTCGGAAATATTTTTGTCAGTGCAAATAGCAGATAGTAAATGTGAAGATCATTTTTAGACGTGGACTGATGTGAAAAAGAATGCTAAAACTAAGGCATCTGAAGTGAAAAAAATATAGACAAGAGACTGGAAGAGGACCAACTATTCCTAAGAAAAAGAACATTAATGACATTGAGATTGGAATATTAGAAGTAATTGGAAAAGTGGTACAGTCAGGACTTCAAAAAATTACTGAAACTCCAGTAGATTTCCAATTTGTAAGTATACCGACCTGATTCGAAGGTTCCAAAATAGATAAACTTTTCAAAATCGACAATTCATTCACTAACAAATTAGCAGACTTTCAGGGAGAAGTGTAGTTACCACAAGTATCTACCTCAGAATAGCATTAAAATATCTCCTAAAAGTTTTCAAAACTTCGTTCATCACTTATCATTGATTGGTACAGTTGGTATTACAAAAAACAAACAGCTAAGAATTTTCCATCAGAATGTTCAATGTTTAAAAAACAAAATACCGGATTTCGAAGTTGCATTAGATGATCTGAGTTTTCCAGATATAGTTTGCATAACGGAACACTGGTTTAACTCACATGAACAAAACTGTTTGCAAATCTGTAACCTGGAAACAACCTCAGTATTTGCAAGAACCATAACAACACATGGGGGATCCTGTATTCTTACTAATGAAATCCTGGATGCGGAAAATGAAGGAAATATTACCAGTTTTGGAATAGAAGGAATACTTGAATGTTCAGCAGTTTTAATTAAAATATATAAAATTATTGTTATCTGCATTTATAGGGCACCTACTGGTAATTTCAATATTTTTATAGAACAACTTAATAGCATTTTTAATACCACACAGTCATTATATAGCAAGTTTAAAGTTATTCTTTGTGGAGATTTTAACCTAAATCTTTTTAGCGACTCAATGTCTATAAATATTTTTAAAGACCTTATTGCAAGCTTTAGTTTTACTCAAATGATCTCTGAACCAACTAGAATTACATGCAATTCCGCAACCTTGATTTTGAAAACTCTTTTCTGGGGGAAGTTATTACAAATGCTTTGTCAGATCATGAGGGACAGATGCTTGCTATTTCTGAGCCAACTATCCCAAGGGAGGGAACACAGGTACAAGAAAGGAGGATATTTTCAAGGGCTAAAATGCGATCATTTTTGGTGCAAGTACAGCAGGTAGGCTGGGATAATGTTTATAATTCCAGTAACGTAAACATGTCTTTTGAAAGTTTCTTGACTGTCTTCAAACAAATACTTAATCAAATTTTTCCTACTAAAAGAATCCTAAAAAAAGTAAAGAAAAGTAGATCCTGGATAACTACAGGTATTAAAACTTCTTCAAAACATAAAAGAGGTTTATACAAAGAAAGATTTTTCTCAAAACACCATTTATTAAAATATAAACAATATTGTAAAATATATAAGAGGGTTATCATTGAGGCTAAGAAACTAGCGGATAAAGAGTATTTGGCTAACTCCGGGAATCCGACGAAGGCAATCTGGAATCTTGTGACAAAATATACGGGGCGTGTAAATAAGTCAAAACAGTCGGTTATTGATTGTTTAAGAACTAGCTCATCCTATAAAGATAAGAGTGATTTTGAAATTTTGGATTTGATTAACGATTATTACATCAATGCTTGTCCTAACTTAAATGTAAATAAAGACGTGGTTTTGGGGGAAATACCCATATATAGTGATACTCTTTTTTTATGTCCAACAGATGCCAACGAGATTGAAAAGATTATAAATGGTTTGAAAAATAAAAAATCGGTTGGTGACGATTAGATACCCATACATCTAATAAAATTAGTATCTAAAGAAATTGCAGGTCCTTTAAGCCACATAATTAATTTATGCTTTGAAAATGGGGTTTTCCCTGAAAAATTGAAAATAACAAAAATTAAACCAATTTTTAAGAAAGGCAACAAGACTGAAATCAAAAACTACAGGCCAATTGCGTTATTAAATAATTTTAGTAAAATTTTTGAAAAAACCATCTATGAAAGAGTAATTAACTTCCTAGAAAGTAAAAACTTATTGTCAAATTATCAAAATGGGTTTAGAAGGAAGAAATCAACAATCAGAGCAATTTACCAAGCATTAGACTTAATCGTGAATTCCCTAAATAATGAGAAGGATACTGTTGCAATGTATCTTGATTTGTCAAAAGCATTTGACAGTGTAGACCACAGCTTACTTATCGGAAAAATTGAAAGAATTGGAATTCGGGGCATCTCTTGTAGATTATTTCAGTCTTATCTTGCAAACCGAAAACAATATGTTTCTGATACAACTAATGGTAAACACATAATCTCGAAACAGCAGGTGGTCAGGAGAGGAGTACCTCAGGGTTCTATACTTGGTCCACTACTATACATATTGTACACCAATGAACTTTCTAATGTAGTGGGAAACACAGTGCAGTTTGCTGATGACACTTCAATAATTTTCTCTGTGGCAAATACATCATGCATATCAAACAAAATTTTTGAAACCCTTTCTGTTCTCGAGAACTGGTTTACATCAAATAATTTACTGTTAAATGTGGATAAAACCAAACTTATTAAATTTCAATTCAACAAAATCAAAGAACCTAACATATTTCAAAATGGTAGTGACCAAATAACCTCAGTAACATCTACTACTTTCCTTGGAATTGAAATAGACTACAGGCTGGATTGGAAACAACACATTGATGTTTTGGCAAGGAAAATATCCTCATGTTGTTTTGCCTTAAAAGTAATTAGGACCAACATTGATACTGCCGCAGCAAAAATTGCATATCATGCATATGTACATTCACGTTTAACATATGGCATAATCTTTTGGGGGAATGGCTCAGAAATTGGTAGAGTATTTGTTCTACAAAAGCGATGTATAAGAAATATATATAACTTGAATCCAACTGAAACATGTAGAAGTAAATTTAAAGAGAGTTACGTTATGACAGTAATATCTACATATATTTATGAAGCATTGCTTTTTGTAAGAGGAAATCTTAATCTCTTTAATTTGAATGGTAGGGAACATGCATACAATACAAGAAATAAGTCAGACTTGAAAAATGTTAAATGTAATTTTAGCTTTATTCAAAGAAATGTACAGTACAATTTAATTAAAATTTATAATAAAATTCGATTTGTGATAAGGCGATTAGACCTAAAACAATTCAAAAAGAAAATTAAATTGTTTCTGATTAAAAGGGCTTACTACTCATTAAACGAATATTTTGAAGATAATCACATTGAATGAGTTTAGGGTTAAAAATGCTTTATACATAGTATATAACATTTGTTTTAGTTTTTAGTTTAAATTTTTATTAGTTGTTAGTTGTAGTTTTTGTCCTTACTGTAGTTGTTTATATACATATCTATTCTTTTTTCTTCTCTTCCCTTTTTTTTCTTTTAGTGTTATCTGTCTCTAAGTCTTAGAAAGTTTTGAAATTTTTGACATGTCCTACGCCTTTCCGGCCTATATTTTAAACCTAACCTATGTTCTTTTTAAAATGTTGGACTAATAAAGATTTTTGACTTGACTTGACTTGAAAGAGTTCATCATATTCGATTCGTAATATTTCATTATGTTTTGACCCCTACCTACAACTTTTATTATTAGTCATATACAGAAGTTTTAGAGATTATTAAATGAAGAGTAAAGGCTGTATGCATGTACGAAACATACCAAATGAAACACCTTTTCTGCCGCCTGAAACAAAAAGGCCGTAAGTGAAAATTTTTTGATTTTGGGTTTTTGGTCTTAAATAATCCTTTGGTATATCCGCTAAAGACAAAAATACCTGGTTTGAGAGAGAAAAATATTTTGTTTTTCTGTTAAAAGCAAAGTTTAGTTAGCCGTAAGTGCAATACGTCACATTTTCAGAAGTAATAAGGCCGTATTATACCGACATGAAGAAAAAAGACCGCAACTTACTTATTTCCTTATTACTTCAAATTATTCTCTTCGAGCAGCATAAAATAAGATGTTAAAAGGCGGTATTTAAAAAGATCGCCGTTTAACTTTAGCATCTGTATTTATTACGGCATAAAATATAAAGTTAAAAAGCGGTAAGTGATTTTACCGCATTGAGGAGACATTCATAGTTCGCCTGACGTAATTACACACAAAGTAAGAAAGCCGTATGTGTCGTTACCGCCTTCTAACTGCTGCGTAAAGGCATATTTTCGCGAGATCAGGTCTACAAAAATGTCTTTAAGCAGCTTAAAGCCTTACGTAATCACTTGTTTGCTCGCAAAAATTAATGTTTTACAAGCATGACGTATACAGACGTATGACATTTTGCTAATTAACTTAAAATTTTAACCTTATGTTTTTTAGTAGTTATTTATTATTTAAAACCAGTAAGTGAAATGAATAATAGCGAAATATTATTTATCTTAGATAAAGATAGTCAAGATCTTGAGTTTTCCATTTTGATGCTCGTTTTAAAAAAACGATATTCTTTACCAGTCCAGCAGATTTCCAAACATAAAAAAAACATCATTGTCGAAGTATATATTGTGAAGAATGGATCAATAAATACTTAAATGAGGACTTCTTTTTACTTTTTCGAATGTGCAAAGCCACATAAAACTCTTGCGTACTATCCAATATAAAGACCATGAGAAGCTTTATCATGGAGGCGGGCTTCCGTTAACTTATGGTGGTTAGGAAAGGAAGAGACGTAAATTTCTATTGGAGATAGATTTGATGTGGTCCCTTCAACAGTTCATTATTACACAAATCTAGTATTAAATTGACTCATTCAGTTGATCCCGAAATATATACAGTGGCCAAATTACCATGAAATGGTAACCATTGAAAGACAGTTTTCTGAAATATGTGGCTATCCAGGCAAGTAAATATATACTACTTATTATAAAAATTGCAACACCTAGAAATAATTTATTAAACTTGACCAAAATTGGTATACATATTTATGTTCAACAGTGATACAATTGATGATAATCTGAAAGCAGTCGGGTAAAAAACCTACATTTTTGGTTTGATTTATTTTTATTTTTTATGGTTGTTTACTTTCTTATCAGCTTGATTCTAACTTAATTCCATGGACTGCAGAACAGTTTAGTTTCAGTATTGTGTTCTGTTAATCACGTTAACATGCCACCAGTAAGAAGACGAGCCGAATTCAGGCAGTTAACACAGTTTGAACGGGGTCGCATTGTGGGGTTACGAGAAGCTGGCCTTTCGTTCCGAGAAATCGCTGACCGTGTTGGACGAAATGTATCTACTGTGTTACGATGTTGCAGATCGTGGTTTCAGGAAGGCAGAGTACAACGAGCTCAAGGCTCAAGACCGTTACTTAAGATTGTTAGCTTTTCGGAACAGATTCATCAATTCCCGAGCAATTGCAAATGAATGGTTTAGAGCTGTTGGGAGACCTATATCCATTTCATCAGTTTATCGACGAATTCGATCATTTGGACTGCATTCATATCGCCCACATCTTGTACTGCCATTGACAGCGGAACATCGACGCCAAATACTTGAATGGTGTCGCGAACGACTTCAATGGGATGAAGAGTGGAACTCGGTAGTGTTTTCCGATGAATCCCGATTCTGCTTAGGGATGCACGATGGGCGACAACGGGTCAGACGGCTTCGAGGGGAAAGGAGAAATTTGGCATTTTCGGTAGAGCGACATGTCGCGCGCACTGTAGGTGTTATGATATGGGGATCCATATGCATTGGTTCTAGGTCTCCATTAATCTTCATCCAAGGATCCATGATGGCCGTACGTTACGTACAAGAAGTGTTAGAACCAGTTGCTATACCCAACATCCAACGTACCGGAAACGCCTTATTTCAGCAGGATAATGCACGACCCCATATCGCCCGTGTAACTATGACTTTTCTAGAGCAACGTAATGTTAATGTGCTTCCTTGGCCTCCACGCTCTCCTGATCTTTCCCCCATAGAACATGTATGGGACATAGTAGGGAGAATACTCAGTAGATTGCCCAACCCACCACGAACTTTAGCAGAGTTAAGGAATGATATTCAAATTGCCTGGGATACAATACCCCAAGAGGACATCGATCATTTACTCAGAAGCATGCCCAGACACATTGCTGACTGTCTAAATTTCAGCATTTCACAAACTTTCCTTGTGTCGTTTGGCCCCAAAGTATCATCAATTATTGTCTATAACATTCTACATAAAATTGGAAAATTTCGTCAAGGTAGGTGTTGCAATTTTTATGATAAGTAGTATATTATATAAATATTTGTTCTATTTATATCTCGACTAGCTACAATAAAAGGATGTTATTTTAATTTGCTTTTTATTTTAGGTATAATTGGTGCAATTTATGGCTGCAATATAAAGTTCAAAGCTCCTATTGATCAACAAGACAGCTACATTGACAAAAATTATAAATTATAACCTTACGATCAAAATACAAGCTATAACAACAGCATTAAAATATTTACGAGTGTCAATGTCGGATTTCTCGCATCTGTGCATGATTTTAGAGTAGGTGACTGAAACTGATGTAAACAAACATTGTTAAGAAGACAAAATATATCAATTTGCGTAGTTATGTAATCTTTTTTTATGCCAAAAGTGTATTGCATAAATGAAATTCCTGTCTTGTTGATTTGAAGATATATTTCTATCTATAATTTGAACTATATATTTTTTAATTGCAGGTTTTTACCAACAGTCAACTATTTGTAGAAGCGTTGGATAATATAAGGAAATATTTTCCTTTAGAAGAATACGATCTTTTAGGTGACAAAGCCTATCCTATCTTGGGATGGATAATGACACCTTATAAGTAAGTAAAGAAATTGATTTGTATGTAATTAAAAATTAACCTAAATTATAAAATGTTATGATGAAAATAATTTTTTAAAAATACTCATAGTTTATCATATTTTTAGAGATTATGGGAACTTGACTAGACGACCAATACACAATTTAAGACATAACCAGAATAAAAGTTGAATACACTTTTGGTATTTGGAAAGGTCGGTGGATGATTTTAAAGTACATCAATGTTGCAGCCTGTTGTGTACTGCACAATTTTTGTTATAGCAATCATGACGAATGGAAGGATGTCGATGAAAGTAGTCAATATGACGATAATGAAGAACATTATGAAGCAGTTTATGTTAATAATGAAAACATAGGCATTCTAAAAAGAGATAATATTTCTCTGTTATTTACATATTAGTTTGTGTCAAAATCAATATACATATTGTATTTACTTAGCTATATATTTAATACAGTATTTGTTTCGTAGTATTTAATAAAACATGTATTTATTAACATTTATTTTTTTTATCACATATTGTTTGCAAAACTATAATTTCAAGGCCATAACAAAAACGAAACTTTATAAAATAGCCTACCCTATACTTATATAGTCAGTCTTATGACATCCTTCATTGTTTGGTCAAATTTATGCCTCAGCATACTTACAACACGTGTTAAAGATTAGCAAGAAATACAAATACCACTAAAAACACAACAGAATAAATCTTACTACTATATAATTGTAAATAAATATAAATAGGAACTTGTGAAATAGTTTAAAGGACAAAAAAATCCAAGGAAAAAAAGTAAAGTATCACTATCACTCGAGTCTCTTCTCAGTGTTTTCCTCTTTCTCTATTGCGTAGGAAGGTCATAATTTCCTCCTGTTTTGGCTGTGATATTGTTTCCAAAAAAAGACATAACCCGGTTAAATTCTGTTCGTCTCTCCTCCATGTCTTTTTTCTGCAGCTCTATCAAACTTAAAATAATTTTATTCTTATGAGGTTTAACAGTCGTTTTAATATTTTCATATTTGTTTTCTAATGGTCTATGTACTTCTTTTGATGTTGACGGTTGGGGATCTACTTGGCCTTCACCTGTGTCGGTTTCGTTATTATTTTCTTTAGGTTCTAAGGTTTCATTTAAATTGCTGCAATTTATGATGTCGATGGTCTCGAAAGGACGCCAGAAAATTTGTCAGCGGTCGGAAGTGTGGAGATGATACAACAGTTTAATTTATTGTTGGTTTATGTTCCATTTTCCATTGTTCCTTTTTGTTTTGCGAAATTGGGCAACTTGATAGCAAATTCAAAGTCAATAAGTTTCTCATCCTACAAAAAAATATTTCTGACCAAGTTTAATTGCAAACAAAAAAAAACAAAAGAAGACACTTGCAACAAATCGATATTTTTAGTGCAAAAATAAAAAGTTTAACCGATGAAGATGAAAAAACGAGAGTTCAAACCGAACACAATCGTCACTTGGAAGAAGCAGAAACAGCCAGAAAAGAAATGAAATTAGACCTTATGATGGCGGAAACTAACGAACATACAGATACTATAGCATTCGATATGCAGAAGACGCTTCCTCTTCCTCGACTAAGTACACATATTTTGTTTTACAAAAGGCAGCTATGGTTATATAATTGCGGCATTTATGCTGGAAAGCAGAAGAAATCCACGTTCAACATTTGGATCGAAGGGGAAGCTGGCAGGGGAGCGCAAGAGGTAGGCTTTTGTTTAAGGAAATATATTAGCATGAATAACATATCGGAAGGTGTTGAAAACCTTATATTTGGAGCGATTTGTGTGGGGGGCAGAACCGCAACATTAAAATGGTGCTCTTGCTGAAATGTATTTTAGAGGAGTCGTCACATCTGAAAAGTATTAGAATGAGGTTCCTGGTCTCTTGTCATAGTTTTCTCCCAAACGATAGTGACTTTGGAGATGTGGAATGTGCAATTAAAAAACAAAATAAGATATTTTCCCCGCAAGACTATATAAACATCATGAGAAAATGTAGGAGAAAACGCCCAATCAATATAAACAAAATGGTAAAAGACGATTTCGTTAGCACAAATAAAGTAGAGAAAGCCATTGTCAACCGAAAAAAGCCGGTGATGCAGAGAAAATTAATTGGCTTATCAAGGAAATTAAACTTCTGAAAGCAAAAAAAATTGTATTTTTATAAAGACAGGGTACAATGGCGAGACCGAATATAAGGAAATTAATATTAAAAAAGGCAAGGGACCAAATATAAACTTTTCTCAACTCTTAGAGCCTCTATGGCCAAATGGAAAACCAGTGGTCGAGCCAAAGCTGAGGGATATAAAAAGCTATTTGCATCTAATTCCTGAAGAGGATCATGTTTTTTTATAAAAATCTTGTCGGAGATCCGAACATAGTAGAAAATATAGATGGATATAACGTCGACATGGACTTTGAACCAGATGAATCTCAAATTTAATCTAAGATTAATTTGTGTTTTTTTTTTTTGAAATACTTGTTTGACAGAATGTTGATTTTGTTAACATAAAGTCTTAATTTGGGTCTAGCATTAGATTACCAATGTTATATTTTTCATTAAACAATAGGGAACCAGGTGTTTTTTGTATACTTAGAACGCAATTAAGAAAGTTTCTTGTTTTAAAATCCTTGATTTATTTAAATATAATAAAAGCATTTTGCGTTTGTTTAATTTAAACAATAATAATATTAATAATATAAATTTATTATTTTCGATATACAATTTTTTTTTACAAGATAACATAAAACATAAAAACTTATAATGGAAAATAGAAGGCCATGTCATTGCAGACATTCGGTTAACCCGAACACTGTTTAGGCCTATGTATTCTAATTACTGATTAAATTGAAGTAAGACTTCCAACCGTTTTTCGCGATTTTCTCAAAACAACAAAGAAGTCGGTTGGTTCTTTATTGCATAACGGGGTCCAATTTTAATGCTTCTATGATTCTTAGTAAAGATTCTTTTAGGCATTTATCATGGTGGATTAATAACATATCCAAATCAGGGTGTACATTCCAACACAATAACTATGTTTTAGAGATTTTTTCAGAAGCGGCTGGGGAGCTGTTTGCAAGGAGGAGAGACCCCAGGGTTTCTGGGACGGTTCCTTAAACGATAAACATATTAACTACTTAGAACTTCTAGCTGCCTTTTTAGCTTTGAAATGCTTCGCTAGGGATTCGAATAGTATTGATATTGTAGTATAACCAACCCGGGTCGATTCAACATAGTTGAATGAGATAAGTAAAGTTGTGCTTATTCTTTATTTTGTCAATGATCGTCAAAATAGAATAAAAAGAAAACAATACCTACGTTGTGTTATTATTATATCTTGCACAACTTTACTTACCCTTAATGCGCTTCGAAGAAACACAATTAGGGAAGCTTGAGGGAATGGTGCGTCATGTAAATTAAACCAGATTCCTAATATTATGCTGTATAATCTTTATTAGTATAATAATTAATTAAATTAGTGTCTCCCGTACCATATTTGTAGTTCCACACTTGTAACAATACATTTAAAACTGAAGGGGTTGTTGTTACTTAGTCAGACGCCGGTATTGAGGTCCTGGATTACGGAGGCTACCCAGCTACTGAGTTGAAAATACGGGCCAATATCTCTAGAATGATCGTTACATTTATAACTAGGATATTCTCCCGTCAGGGTAGGAAAGGGTTAGTATAGATTCATCAAGGCCCTGGCGTACACTCTCAGTCATACTAAAATTAAAATCCTAGGACGAAAAGACAGCAAATAATACATTTTCTGTTTTCATTTAAAGCAGTATTGTTCACAGCATAAACCGATTTCATTAAATATGTACACATATTATGCCATCAAATATGAATTATCCATGATATTAAATGAAATACTTGTACAAATTATGTTAATAACAATATTATAAATTTCATTTTACAGACCTGTAATGCACGATAAAAGAAAAACCATTCACAAAAATAGCGCCGGTTTCAGACTATTTATCTCCGTTCTCGAGCGATACGCTTTCGCATGCCCTCCAAAAAAAAAA
>JAEQML010067424.1:0-19088 GCA_016904865.1 Pissodes strobi
ATGCTCGATTTCAGTTCTTCACAATTTGGCGTGAGAATAAGCATAATGAGGTATCATTCGACCTCGGTTCTTATTTAATAACATAACTCACTTGCGTACCATCACCATGTATGGCTCAAAACGAATGATTAGTTACTATCTAACCGGCACAATGTTATTACTTTTTATTGTATGTTCCGAAGTTTACAAGGGCCTTACTTTATTGAAGCACAGTACACATTTCTGAGACATAAACCTTTCAACATTTATTACTCCTAAGGTACCCGAATGCGATTTTCGAATTAACCTCAATTTTATCTTCAATTTCCTATACGTTATCCATCTCGTCATCAGATGATTCTTCAAATTGTGGTTGATATGCATCAGATTGAGCACCTTTACCTGAAAGATTTTCTAATGTATTATCCCCATTATATATCAGTAAGATTAGTTTTAGATTGAGCAATGTTTTTTCCGGAAAGAACATTTCACTTTTTTCTTTTCACGAGTTACAAACTGACTAGCCTCTTGTCTTTTACTATCTAAATATTTAATGAATAGATTTTCAATGCATGTATGCTAGATGATCGTGGGATATTAGCATCATCACTAGCCTCGTCATTCGTAAAATAGACTGGCGACTGGAAATTAATCATTCTAATAGCCGACACGATACCGCATTTTTTTAATCCTGCCTTAAAAATTAACAAGAATTTTCTTTTATTTTCACCGTTAAAGATTGTAATAAGGCTGGAAAATGCTGATTTTTCAGGAGGTTTTATCTACTTCTTCTTTGAGTTTCTTTATACATCGATAACATTTCCCTCCACGTTCTCTTTACTGGTGTAAATAACGCAAAATCTACGGGCTGTGTCAAACGCAACATGCCATTTTTCCTACAGAAATCCAAGACCTCCATATTTATATGGGAGGGTTAAATAAATTATTCCATTCAATTATTTTTAGCCGTGACAACATAATTGTGTTCAAACCAGTCTGTGAATGTTTGGGATTCAAACCATACTGATGAAATGCTTTCATAGCGAGCCCCTAGCGGACTATTTTCAGTCCACTATCCCACAAATGCTGGGACTTGTATACAACATACTAGGGGAGAAACTCTCCAGCTGCACTCTCTGCTATCAAGGAGATGCTGCTTTCTAAATAATTACATATCCGCAAAGAAAATAATAGCTACGCAATAGAAGAATTATCCAATGTAAAGCGAAAGACCCCTCCGATGGAGCCAGGCTTTTCTAAGCCTGGCTCCTTTCTTGGAAATCCGCATACGAGCCGTACAATATTGCCAAAGATTCATAGAAGAAGCGCCGCGACTGCCGAGTGCCGCGAGAATTTCCACGAATTTGTTGTTCAGTGGAAAGGCCGGACAGCACGCGTTTAGCGCGCGCTCGTCGAAAATGTAGTATATAGTTATTAATTTACTTTCATAACATGTCAGGCAATGTATGCCAGTATTTTAACGGTCGTGCTAGTTGAAGAGATGACAAAATTAAAATGTTTCGGTTTCCATATAAAAACGAAGAAATTTGTAAAAAATGGGTAGTTAACTATGTAATATCAAACACATGAGAATTCATAATTTAAAAAAAATATAGCTGCTTTTTTGGGTCGCATATTTTATGATTTTATGATAAAAAAAACACCTAATTTGTTCATTCCAATTTTGCTGTTGCCTAAATAAAAACGTTTTGAATAGATATTATTGTTACATTCTTTATCGTTACCTCTTTAAATACGGAAATATATTTTTTGATTGCATTAACGGAGCATACAAAAATTATTTTATACGTTTTAAATAAAAGGGCAGGGCATCTGCCACTTTTAGAGTTCATTAATTGCTTGCTTTTTACTTCGCTTTTTTGTCTAACTTAAATTTTTCCATTTGGACATGATGTTCTTTGGAAGGGTTTTTGCTACTTTTGTGTAGAAAGTAACGACATGATTTCGTAGGAAAGAATACATTTTCTACGATTACATTAGAAAATATGAAATTTCGCACTCTTTTGTTGAAAGATTAATTAGATATGTCCTAAAAGTGTAAAATCTCTGTCTCTTTCCCGAACGAAATGACGTCCTACCAAATTTATAAATCTTATAATGGCTTCCATAACCCGAAAAATTATTTAAAATTTCATTTTGTGATTACTAAAAATACACATTGAGACCTTTATGAAGTTAATTTTATTATTTTTCAATTTTTCTGGAATTGAATCGTTTAGTCTTTGATGCTGAAGTGTACTTAAACTCGGGCTTTATTAGTTTAGTATTTAGTTGCGAAAAATTCGATTTTTGTTTGTTTTTGCGTAGGTAGATAGTTGAAGTAAATCATTACCAACAGTTTTATTTTATGGATAAAGTATTCTTTCTTTGAGTTTATTTAATACCCATTTTAATTTATACCCTTGTTTCGTTATTTAAATAATTGTTCGAGACTTGTCATTTTAGGACACACAAGTTTGCTTGGGTTAGACGCTGTAGACACGTAAAAAGAAACATATTTGTGACAAATATTTTACTAGCTAAGACTACAAATCGGAAAAAGCATTATTTAAAACCTAAGGCCGGCGCCGTCCCAAAAAAGTTCAACGAGAATTATGATGAACAAGAATTATTAAGAGTTAACATTCCAAAGAAAACGTATTCAGGGCGCGAACATGATCTTCTCTCACTCAGTCCCACCACAGACGAGTTTGCCAGGAAACGACCTAGGTTCGACAGTGGTTTAGACCACGAAAACAAAAGAGTTATCGATGATATTACTCAAATGCCTGATACCCAAATGACACCAAGAAATAATCAAATTAAAAAAAAACATAATATAAATAATTATGGATTCAAAAGTAAAAAGATGTCATAAACGAATTATTATTTTAACGCAAAAAAATAGACAAAACAAATTAATATCCCTGTTACCCTTTTTATATAATTTTTCGAATTGTGCTAAAAAAATTTTTTAAAGCAGTTACGAGGGCGTCCAAGAAAAACAAATATCCATTTCTTTGTTTTATAAATCGCCATCAGCATATCAGTTTTTGAGAAGAAAAGGAATTGTCCTTCCATCAGTCTCTACAATCCGAAAGTGGATTGGCCAAAATTTGTTTAAAACGGGGTTCGATGAAGGCATAAAAGAACACTTAAAATTACGATGTGCGGCTGTGGCAAAAAACGAAAAGAAATGTGTACTCGCTTTTGATCAAATGAGTATTAACGAATTAATTGAGTATAACAGAAAAAAATAGGGAGGGCGTCAAAAAGTACAGCACTTGCACTAGTATTTTCAATAAGAGGTCTTTTTAAAAATTGGAAAATTCCGATATCATATTAGTTTTGTCATAGATCTATACGGCAAAACAATCTTAAAACACTAATGAAGATAACATAACATCTCTTATTGATATAGGTTTTATTCCAAAATTAGTGGTGTGTGACCAAGCAAGCAAAAATAGGGGCGCATTTAAGCTTTTAGGAGTCACCAAAGAAAATCCATTTTTTAATGTAAAGAATTTTAAAATATTTGCAATATTTGATGTGCCCAATCTTTTCAAAAGTATTCGTAATAATTTAATGACCGGTTGTTTTAAACTCCAAGAAAAAATCATAACATTTGATAATATTAAAAAAACATTTGACATTGATAAAGAGTCAGCTTGTGGTAGGGCACTCACAAAAATAACTGAAAAACATATTAACCCTAACTGTTTTGAAAAAATGTCTTGTAGATTGGCACTTCAATTATTTCGAAAAGCCATGGCCGCTGCAATTAAAACGTGCATTAGTAATCGGCAAATAGATGATAATTACGGCTCACCGACAGCTGATTTTGTTTTATTTTTAAATAATTTGTTTGATGCCCTTAATCGTGATAAGCTATATATAGTAGAAACCCCTACCGGTGCGGTCTAAATGAAAAAAAACTGCAAAGTTATTAATTTTTCTAAAAAAAGGAAGAGAAGTCTAAATCAATAACTAAACTAACCACCTCTATCAGTGCTAAAAAAGACTTCAAAAAAACAAGACCGCCGTGCTTTGATGGGATTGTACAAAGTATTAATAGGATATTTCAACTCTTTGAAAGTGAAAAAATGATAACAATAAGCAGTTCTGAGGCTGGTTTAAAGGTCTCTCAGAATACTTCTCACAGTACCTCTCAATCCTATAGAGCCAAAACAAGCACATTAGAACTATGCAGGATATCTTATTAAAAAGGTTAAAGACAAATTTAAATGCCCTCACTGCTTTATAGTCCCTCCCTCTAATGAGAATAAAACCGAAATGTCAAATTTAAAGCAAACCTTTCTTTTTCATAAAAATTACGGTGGGGATAATAAAATGGCTTTGGTAGTTCCATCAAAAGAAACAGCATTGTTTGTTCACCGTGCCTATTTGCTCATAAAACACTATTTCGATAATTATAAAGATCGGGAATTCATTAGTTTGTAAATAAAAAATATGATTGTAAGCAAATCCTTGCGCTGGCTAGGTTGCAAAGATAATCCTTGCTATAAGATATTTTTTATTGAAGATCTCGTAAAAACCAATTTATTTAAATTTTGCAAGTGGCATGTTTCCCTCAAGAAAAAGTTTGTTCAAAAAATTAAAAATTTAAAAAACCAGTAAATGATATTTTAGTGCTTATTAAAGTGGTGGTGACATGTTTTCACCCAAAACTTAATACACCATGTCTTTTTAAACGATAATCATTTAGTTCAAGATTAGAAAGGTGAAATAGATTTTGAGGCTTTTCTTGCGAAAGATTTTCAGTGATATTACAATACATGCCCTTTTAAGAAAGCACAATGAGGAAAAATTAAACTGATTATTTTTCAATGCAAACCTTGGAACAGTGAAAAAAAAATCGGTACGTATTTTTGTATTTCCTTTAAAGATGATTATTACGAGAGCTATGCCAGTTTTTAGTTTTGTATATATAGGTATACTAAGCATGGTGCGGCGTAACAATTCATGTGTATTGTGACGTCATAAGCACATTTCAAAGCGTTGTATCTGCCTCATTTTTCGACTTATGAAAAAAAAATAAAAAACACTTGTCCACTTATTTTTCATGGGCTATCGAAATAAGCAATAAAAAAATTTGATGAAACTTCCTCATTATCGGTCCTTAAAAGAGCATGCATCCTAATATTCTGGAATTCACAGAATAAAACACAATTTCCATTGTGATGTGCATGCGCGCAGCGGTCAAAATTTTATATTTTTCCTTTTTATGCCTTAAAAGGGTATGGTGTACCTATAAAGTCGTGGACCAAAACTTGTCACCACCATTAAGTATTCTATAGACTTATCCTGAACAATAAAGAAGATACATTCTTTCATTGGACGCTTTCAGAGGACGTAACTCTTGTGGAACCCTTGATTAAAATGTAAAATCAATATAACATCTGCCAAAACTGTTTGATATGTTCATAATAATCCTCTTGGCGTTCCACGACAGTTACGCCAGTTTAATGTGTCGTTGTTTTATATTAAATACCTTAAGTCAAAACAAGTTCAATATTTTTCGTTTAATCTCCAACTCCAAAGATATAATGCCATGGTAGTGAACTCAATTTATGCCATCGTCACCCAAGCTGCGTTTTTGTTCTTAAGTATGTATATCTAGGTAAACTCAGAATAGCAACAAAAAAAATTCACACAAAAAGAGTAGAACATTCATATATTATTTCATATATCTGTCAATCAAGTATTGGTTTTCATCCCTCTACCAACGATACATTGACAAATACTAGATAAAGTCAGGGTATTTCTGTTTTTTTTTTCTTAAATTATTTTAATTGGAAATTCTCTGGATCTTTGGGAATACAAATTTTAAAAGCTCTTGTATGTCTGTCTCAAGGTCTGTCTATTTCAAAATGGTAATCGTTTAATGGTGATATATAATAGTCACGAGTTCAATTTTGTCTCAACATCCTGTATATTCCCAAATGTTTATGACGGGTTTTGTTTTTAGCAAAAAAAGATGCTGTATTTTGCGGTAAGAATTATCGAAAAGAGGTCAATACTCCTCGGGTAATTAATTCTAAATTTATTGATTCGATTTGTTGTCAATAAGCTTAAGGTTGCCGCATTTATTAATGCAATTTAATTTTATTCTAAATATAGGTTAACGATAGATTTGTATTAGCTTTTATAAATAACACTGTTGTGGCCTTGAGTAGCTCATGCATCTCTCTTATATAGCCCTCAGGCACTTTGTGACTATATTTATTTTAGTCGATAAGGCGAATTTTTTTCTAACGTTCATTATCATTTGATTTTTTTAATCCCTATAACCACATTCCAATATTCATTACCCTAAAAACCTCATATTTTTTGGTGTCATTTAGAAAAGAAGGTTATAGCTACTTACGTAGGTAATTTTATCATGTGAGAAGTTATTAAATTGAGTTTATCTAAAGTATTTTGTTGTACGAAAAAAAAAACTGAAAACCGGCTTTTATCTGCACCCGTGGATCATAATATTACTACCATTATAATACATGTAGTGACATTGATTGTCCAATAGTTAAAAATAAAACGGATTGTGTTCAATCTTTATTATTCGTTAAAATCATCAGTTGACTATTTTATTTAACCGAAATTATTTAAACTTTCTGAGTTTGTACCTTTTTTGTGTTTATGTGTCATTTTTGTCCTTTTGCGCACGACTGTACCAGGTACCTGTTAGTATTAATAGTTATTTGCTTGTTTTGTTTTATTTCAATTTAATATGTTAATAATTTTTGTTGATGAAATAGACCTCTATCTCTTTACTTAATGTTTCATTTAAATGTATCTAACCCAAGCTAAAGAATAGGATTCTTCATAAACTATAACCTGAGAACTTTTTTTTATCAAAGTCTGATAAAAAAAAAATTAAAGAGCGTTACAAAAAATAAAACTACTTATGACTATAAATCTACCAATTTAAAAATTATTTCCTTATTTATATTAACTAAAAGAATACGCTACATAAAAAGGGTCATTTGTAAAATGAACATTCAATTAAATTAAAAACACGGCATTTTAAAATCGTAATAAATAACATTTCAATTTTTAAATTCATTTCGAAAATGTTAAGCTTTATTTCTTCGACACGTCTAACATTTTTATTTAAACCAAGCTCTTGCCGCCGGTGTTTAGCCGGCCGTCGGTGAGGCGGCAACGCCGCGGCCTGTATTTCGACGATTTCAGTGCGAGATTTAATTTATTCGTAAACAGCGCAGCAACTTTCGGAGGTCCCGCGCTCTGGCGGAAATTTCTTAAAAGCTTGTTATGCGTTTTCTATTGCGTAGCTATTATTTTCTTTGATATCCGCTAGAGGTACACCACATCACGTTTAGTTAAAATTCCCTTCTGTTCGAGGTCATCGGTCAGATTAGTTTCAACGTAATTAAATATACCATATTCCTTCATCTGGTTATCATGTAGGGCTGCTCCTTTTCTCTGTATGTTAGTTGCTAGCCTGGCTGTAAGGTCCTTATGATGACGTAGAAACTTTACAAATATTACTTGGGAGAATGACTGGATGTTGAAAATAGCACATAAAATGTCTGTGAATGTGGTAGAGAGTGACTCATTACTGATAATAAAGGAGAATGTCCATTGTCTTGCGGATAGTCCTATCTCTATCCGTTATAAAGTATAAATCAATCTAAATCTAAGACTATTGAGCGTATACACTAGAGCAAGGCGTTCACCCGTGGCCGACTTGGAGGCCTCCAAGCATGGGGCTGCCCACTGAGGATGTCAGGATTGGTGGGCTTTATTACTGGTTGGCAACTAGTGGGGACTCCTTCGCCTGATTTACTGAAGATATTCTCTTTGTGTTTAACAAGAACGGCTTCTTTAAATATGCGTTTTATTTCAATGAGACCCCATTACTAGTAGTGTGGTGCCCAATAATGACGATATTCTTTTACCCTCATCATTTGAAGATGAAAACGCATCGTACATTTGGATTCATTCTATTGCACAAAATCAATAAAGCGACTGTCACCACCCAGAAACGATGAAAAATGGCAGTGGTATTCAAGTACTTACAAGTAAAACATTAATAAACAAATGAAAAGAGAAAAAAATTAAACAGGAAAGAAGACTCAGAATCTCAATCAGAATGTGAGATTCAGTATGTCGATTAAAGTGATATAGAAGGCATCACGCTTGAAAATTTAGTGCGCAATGAAACAATTAACGATGATATTTTATATGGGAGTGAAAGTGGCCGTGAAAACTTGCTACTAGCGAACCTATGAAATGTGACTGCAGGCAAAAACGTTTCCTCTAATGGGGAAGTGATAAATATTGACTTAATTTTGGTAAAATTTAAGACCCAGAAATCAGTCTAAGCGGACCATTGACGAGAGCAAGGAGGGATATAACGAGCAGATCAAGAACTCAACTGTCCTAACGGATCAAGATCCTTTTGGTCAGTTACCAAAGCTGTCATTCAGGGTTTCTCAAAGACGTCAATCGCACCACTGACCAAAGATGATGGCTCAATAGCGGAAACCGCCAAAGACAAGCGAACATTCTTGCCGAAATGTTTGCATCACATTTTCCTTAGATCCTCAAGGAAAGACTCCCCTAACTATCCCAAAAGTGAAGTGAAGTTAACGTTTGGGTTTTTTGAGTGTTGGTAAAGATAATTGGTATGCACAGCAAGCTTAGACCAGACTAGCAAAACCATTTTGAGAGCTAGTACACCTTTACATTTGAATTATAGGGGATGGGGTGAATTTTTGCTGGCGGCCTCTCAGCTAATATTTTTCCGTCAAATTGCTAGCACAGCAATCTTAGGCCTAGCATAGGCTAGCACAACCATTTTAAGAGCTAGCAGACCCCTACAGTTGAATATATAGGGGATGGAATGCATTTTTGCTGGCCGCCCCTCAGCTAATATTTTTCAGTCAAAACAGCAAGCTTAGACCTAGCAAAACCATTTTGGTTGAAGGGAAAGTGAGCTGCGATTTGCCCTAATTGGTAATCGAGGGTTTTCGGGGTCAAAAACACCGAATCTGAACATTAGGGACCCGTGGAATCTACCGGGCAGGTTCCAGAAAAAAAGTTACCTTTCGGTCGAAATCGATGACGTCGGTGTAGCAGTTCGGACCAGAGCGATTTAAACGGAAAACATTTTGGGATCCTATTAGGTACCCAAAAGTGGCCTTGGAGATAATCTGATAATAATGGCAAGTTAACGTTTGGGTTTTTTTTGTGTGTTGGTAAAAGATAATTGTTATAGGAGTGTGCTTGGCAGCTAGGGCAGCTTAGCACAACCATTTCTATGGCAATTAGTATTACAGAGATTAATTTATATGTACCCTAATTTATGCGATTCGAGGAGGGGTTTAGATTCAGAGTAGCGCCTACTTTTGCACAATTTTATAGTCTACTAAAAATGGACCAACAAAGTTTAACCCAGCTATAGATAATATATTTAATATGTTACAGATAAACAAAGAGACAAATTTAGAAAATCGACTACAGTCACATACAGTTTTTGTGCCAAATACAAGAAAGAAAGTTAGAAGAACTAGCAAGGCAAATTCATCTTCAATAATTTTTAAACAATTCAATGTACTTAATTAACAAAATAAAAAATTTTTGTTATTATTATTGTTATTAAGAGAAGCACTTAAGTATTAATTGTGTTTAATGGGACTTTAAGCTCTGAAAGCACCAAAAAGCCTCAAAATCTCAAAGAAACGGGTTTGACGGAGACAAAGTTTACAGAACATAGAGTTTACAGAACTTAATGTATAAGAACCGAAACGTTACTTATAGTTCGCTCAGCCGTTGTTGACAACGGCTGGGCGAACTATAGCCATCCCTGCTTTTGTGGTCTATTATTTTCGAAAATGTAGTTGTGCTAGCATTTTTTCTAGTTGTGCTACACTGTGCTAGCTCCAAAGAAGCTATGCTAGCCAGTATTGTAATTAAATAAGGTGCGGGGAGGGTTACCGCTAACCTAGCCTCCCCCCCCACATAAATTAGAGGATATCCTTATTACTATGAGTGTGCCAGCTCTAAAACAAATTGTGCTTGATCTCAAGGTCCTGTGCTAGAATTTTGGAGTAAAAAATCAAGGTTAACGGACTTAAAATTATTCACCTCACGGGCGAGACTTAAAAAAGCAATATCTGCGATTTTCGATCCGCAGCTCATACTTCCCAAAGCGGGTGCCCAAACTTTTCGAAAGTGGAAAATCGTCGTTTTCGACCCCTAAATATTAATTCAAAGAAAAACGCTTCCGAACGTTTTATGTTTTACGAATTTTATATTTAGGGGACAGTTTTTTAGAATTTGGAACCTACTGGAAATCCGGCTCCTACCGGTTTTTGTTGTAAATTTTGAACTAGCGAGTGCGTATTCGGTCAGGAACAGGGGGGACCGGCCGGAACCACCCACAAAAATTCAAGTCTCTAAGTCTCCTATAGAGGCTCCTAAATAGTGAATTTTCTATCGTTAGGCCGGGAGGGCTGAAATTTGGGGTAGGGGATTAGGGACGGTCCTGAGTTCGAGTCCAACCTCGTCAGGAAACTACCGCTGATTATGTTTCGCGGTGGGAGCCTAGGGGAACCTTAATCAATCCAAATCGAAATTTTAATTTCCATTTGGCCCCTGAATGGAACTTAAATCGCACGGTTTTTAACCGGTAGGTTCCGGTAGTAAATATACGAATATCGGCAAAACGGACAAAACCGTATTTTTATATCGACCTTACCTTTATTTTGACCAGTAGGAGCCGAAACCTACCGGAACCTACTGGCTTTTTTCCATTATTTTCTTCCGACTTAAAATTTTGATTTCAGATAAAGGACAACGACAAAAAACAAAAAAGTTCTTTACGAAAAAAAAAACAATATTCTTAGCTTTTGAGATAGCGGCCCCCAAGCGAGAAAAATCATAACTCGAAAGCTACGAGGGATAGGACAAAAATATTTACTACCAAAAATATGTACTTTAATGGCGTTTAACCTACACTTGAGTCGTAGTAATTAAAAAAAGTATGCCCTTTTTCTTCCAAAAACGTCGTTTTTCGAACTTTCTCGCGAATATCTCAAAAATTATGAAATTTTTGGAGAAAATGTATTGAAGTCGATGATACACCTCCTAATTTGGAATAAAAAGTTTTTATAGCGGAGAATTTATTAAAAAATCAGACATTTTTTAAAAATATAATTTTTTACCACCCTGTATATCCTTTTGAAAATTTTATTTTTACGGTAGTGTGATGTAAATGTATCCCTTTCACCAAACAACCATCTTGAAATGTACTAGTTACCAAAATAATTGTGCTAGCCTATGCTAGATTTAAGCTTGCTATGCTAGCAATTTGACGGAAAAATATTAGCTGAGGGGTGGCCAGCAAGTTGCCCCCCCCCTTTATATTGATGTGCTAGCTTCGGCGGTACTAAGCACACTCCTATAATAATTATCTTTACCAACCCTCAAAAGGACCCAAACGTTACCACAGCAACTGTGCTAGGTTGTGCTAGATCTCAAAGTCCTGTGCTAGGGATTTGAAGAAAAAAACAATGCCGGGGGGCAGGTTAACAGACCTCCGGCATCATAAGCGATTGCTGTATGGCTTCCGCAAGCTCAGATCAACGGGAGAGCTTCTGACTTACGTGACCTATTTATGGACCAAGGCCATCGAGAGCTACGACGAATCTCGTGCAGTGGCTCTGGACATATCCAAAGCATTTGATAGGGTGTGACATGACTGATTGTTAAGCAAATTGACAGCATACGGACTACCACCAGCACTGCTTCTCTGGCTTTTTAATTTCTTAAGGGATCGAAGCATCCGAGTTGGCATTGATGGACATCTCTCGGAAGAATTTAAAATCAATGCCGAAGTTCCTCAAGGGTGTATATTATCTCCCACACTTTCTTGCTTTATTTCAACGATCTCTTAGACAGGACAAACAATTCTATTTACAGCTTTGCAGACGACAGCACTCTTATATCATGTCGCGGACTCCAATGACCGCTGCTCATTCCCAACGCGAGCGCGAAAATCAGATTGCTGCCATCAATGAGGATATGGACGCCATCGTGGAATGAGGTGAGTAAAACACTGTCTAGTTTAACGCAGGAAAGGCTCAAGCAGCTGTCTTCTCAAAAAAAGCAAACACCACAATTATCAGTGGCAGCACAAACACTGACTCTGGCCTCATTCATAAGCTTGCTGGGCATCAACGTAGGAAACTACATTTCTTGGCGTACCAAGGCAGCAGCATAAAAGCTAGGAGCACTCTATAGAGCAAAAAAGTTGTATACATTTCATCAGCTCTTACTGCTCTATAAAGCCCAGATAAGACCATCGGAATACTGTTCCCATGTGTGGAGCTCGGCACCCAAACACTTGCTCAAGATAATAGATTCCAAACAGAGGAGAGCAGTCCGACTTGTGGATGACCCACAGTTGACTAAAGACCTTGACAGCCTTGAACATCGAAGAAAATTGGCAGACTAATCCCTTTACTATCGATACTACTACGGAAGGTGTTCGAACGAGCTGGCACCCAGAGTTGTGCCAAACAGAAACACCCATCAGACACAAGCTCCTCATCAACATAAGATTCAGTTGCAAACACCGAGGATATCGCTGTTGCGATGGTTACTCCTTTATCTGGTAAAAGAAGACATTGTCTTGAAATTACATGCACCAGAAGCACAAGAAGGCACTTAGATTTTCATAGATTTGTGATCTATTAATTTCTTTAGGCACATTATATTTATCTTTCTTAACGCATGCCATGTGCCCTTTTGGAAGTTTAAAAAAAAAATATATGTTTTCCCTTAGAATTGTAAAATATTTTAGTTGGGTTAGTTTGGGTTAACAGCTATTTGTATGAAAAATTGTGTTTTGAAGGAGTTATCATTTTATATTTATACTTCTTCATGTCTTTGCATTGTTATACTTTTTTAATGTTCATAATAATACAAAAATGGCGTTTCACTATTACCTTTTTCATCTTATTTTTGATTTAGACCTCATTTATAATCGACAAAAGATGTATTTTAATATTGTCTCATATTTAACCACGAGCGTCTCATTTTTAGACTTTTTGTGGTTTAAATATGAGACATGTTGTATTTATTTTTACTTGTCGGTATTTTTGGTAGATTTTTCGTTTGTCAATAGATTCCTATTTTATTTAAGAAAATGTCTGATTTCGACACCACTTGACCCTATATCATTATAGCTTTTATAATTTATTTTATAAGAGCCCTAGTTTATCCGGGCGAGGCGGTTAATATCGCATTGGAAACCATTCGAATATGCAACGAGACAAATATTAAAAAGCAATTATCTAATTATAGAGAATGGTTTTTTCCTTATTTGATTATAGCTACAATGCCCAAGAGAATTATTAATAATATAATCGATTTTTATAAATATATTATGAACAAAGTTTGGAATGAAAACATTTTTATAAGGCAAGGCGGAGTAGAATAATTTTTAAGCTTTAATTATTACTCCCACATAAAAAAAACCTGCCAGAAATAAAATATGTTTGGGTTTTATTCATATGTCTCATTTTCCACCCAAATATTGTCTGTCTCATTTCTACCTCACGTGATCCTAATAAGTTTTTCTGTCGCACGTGTGCGATATTAAAAGAATAATTTCGAACTTCCATTGCCTTTATTTAACTTAATTAATTACACAACGTTTCGGATAGGTCTTTCTACGTCCGTTTTCAAATGTAAACTAATACTAATCTGAATCCTATTTTTTTTGTCATAAATGTAAAAATGCTCTCTTATGCACACCCCCCAGGAGGGGTAGTGTTGGACTCGCTGTGGTAGCCTACCAACCAAAACTTCCAGGTATTGCCGACCTGTGCTAGGACCCCTCCAGGGGATCATCTGCTGCACGTCGGCTTAAGTACTTCCGGGATTGAATCCTATTAAGTCCTAATCATGCTATGTTGTGTTTTTATCCAATTAGACTCCTGGATCTATTGTATTTGGCCCATCTTCTGGTCCTTGGGTCATCTGGGTGATAGTTGATCACTTCTCTCAGTTCTTCATCAGCATGGTTTTCTTCCTTTAGGAATACGCGCCTGGCCTTTTCGGCTATAAAGTCTTCTAAAGGCTGCCACTGTAGGTCTCGTTGCAGGCCAGCATTTCTGACTAACCGAGGTGCGCCGACTGCTTTCCTGATTAGTACGTTCTCTGTAGTCGTTAGCAATTTAATGCTTGATTTCGCTGCGTATCCCCATGCTGTTGAGCCATACGTCAGTTGAATTCTCACTATTGACTTAATCATGACAAGTTTGGTCTTCAGTGCCATTTGGCTATTCTTCCCGATTAAGGGATTTAGTATAGCCATTGCCCGTTCAGTCTTGTTTCTTGCAGCTTGGATGTGTCTTTTCCATGTCAAGCCACGGTCCAGGTGTACTCCAAGGTACTTGACTTCGTCGCTCCAAGGAATGTTGGTGTTATTTATCCTTATGTGTGGTCCTGCAGCCTTCCTCCTTCTCTGAAGTATTATGGCTTGTGTTTTTCTCTCGTTTACATAGATATTCCATTTGATCATCCAGTTGGTGATTTCATCTGTGGCCCTCTGTAGCACAGTGCTTATCCTCGTGATGTTGTTGTGAGTGTATTGTATCATTGTATCGTCAGCTACAATGATACCTGTAAGTCTTCGATCGGTGGTATATCGTAGGTGAATATTGAGTACAGGGCCGGTCCAAGAGCTGAGCCCTGCGGTACTCCTGCCCCAAGTATTCTTGGCCTGGATGTCTTATCCTTCATCTTCACGTGGAATCTTCTGTTTGTCAGGTAGCTTTGGATGATCTTGATCATTCGATCAGAGTAGCCCCCTACTATCATCTTATAGTACAGCCCCTGGTGCGATACTCTGTCGAATGCTCTTTTAGACCAGGCAAATTTTAAAAAAATGTATGTTAAGTGTGAAGTTTTTGCGGACATTTATTTTTTTGTTGAAAACCATAGCTCTTTTATCATAGAATACAAATCTAAAAATCCCAAAAAATCGGAAGTGAGCTAAAGCCACCATTTAAAAAAACATGGCCGCTCACGTTATTTATTAAAATCTATTATTTCATAATTACCAGTCCAATTTATGCACGTCCGATTAACTTCCGTGACACGCGGTACACGCCTGGCATTGGCACCCCCACTCCATGTTTATGAAATGGTAACTATAATGACACTTTTTCTAAAAGCCTTAAAAGCTTTAAAGATGATGCTTCCATTTTTCTACGCTGTAGGTCATTTCCATTACGCAAAGTCTGCTCACATGTATATACAAAATATGAGCAAATTAGAACAGAGTATGCGGCATAGTGAATTTAAGCTGTTTTGTGATAAAGGATATTTTTTATTACGCATGCATCATAATCAACGATTATCGCAAGCGACAGCGTGCTTAAAATTATGTTTATGATGCGCCTACTTTTTTAAAGGTTGCTATAGAAACATTTGATCTACCTTTTTTACCTAGATATTTACCTGCCGTTTAAATTACTATATGTCAAAATGAAGGCACACATTTAAAAACAACATTGCTTTATTCTAAATAGTAACTACGTAACTCAAAAAAGAAAAAAAAATTTGAGAATATGATGCATTCGTAATAAAAAAATAGCGTATCACATACGTGTATAAGAGGCCTTTAAAGCCGACTACGCTGCGCGTCGTGTTTTGAAATATGCCGCGCGTGCTTTAAAGGCCCTCTTATACACTCATATCATAATATACTATTACGATACGCCGCCCGCGTCGCGCCGCACTCACAAACTATGGTCGGGTACTTCGAATGACATGTGCATACGAATAGAGCAGTATCTAATGAGATCAAAGAAGACCTCGGGTGGACTAACTCACGGAAGAGGAGTAACTGAGATCTCGATAACAAAACGGACGCTTACATACACACAACTACTTAGAGAGCAATTTAGAGAAAACAGTATCTCAACGGTTGGGGCAAGTGCAGATGCGGACACCTTAATTGTAAATAAAGCCATAGTATTGGGGGAAGACACAGATTTAATCGTTTTGTTAATTGCTTTGTGCGGTGTGCGGTGACAGATGAAATGTTTATTTTAAAAAAGTGGGTCGCAGCGACAATGAAGATAAAATTTTCCATTTAAAAAAAGTATATGAGGATTTTGGACAGCCTCTTGGACTAGGTGTTTAAGAAGCATGCATTCATGCATGACAAATTCAGTGATAGGAATGCGAATCTAGATGAACTACCAAAAGTTGGTTATGAATTTGTCTCTTTTATAGACGGATTAGAAGGATGAGAAGGGTCCCGAGACATTAATGAAGACGATATAGACTTTACAATATTGGTATAGCTAGCAGACGCTCGACAAATCTTTTGATGCAGGTAGGGTTTCAAATAGTGATTACATTAATAGCAAATTGTTTTCTTTTTTATTTTCACGACCTATCTTCAAGTACAGCAATGGATGGGAAATTTCCTAGTCCCGGATAAATTTGGATGGAAGGTATCAAAAAATTAAATGTTTGCAATCACAGTGCAGCGATCTCCTGCAGCAGAAGAAGTCTTAAGTCTGATCTACTGTAAATGTCGAAATGGCTGCCAAAAAGGTGTGTATGTTCACAAGTCAGACGCTGCAGATCTATGTGCCTTCACTTCCATGGGATAGACTGCAAATATGCTTGTGTTCTGGACGAGAATCTTTTGAATGACTGAGTTTTTGTAATAAACTAGAATGTAATGGTAGTTAGTGGTATTAAAAAGTTAAATGTAAGCCAAAAAAATGTTTAATTTTTTTTTCTTTTTCAGTTTTTTTGTTAGGAAATTTATATTCTTTGTTAGATCTAAATTAAAGGATTATTTTCTTCTTATGTTAAGGTTAAAATTTCGAAAAATGAAAAAAAATTGTGTGTGCTTAAGACCACACGATAGGTCATCCTTTTGTCAGAATGTCGATCCGAGCCTTCGTTGCAGAGATACGGTTTAAAAACGGTTTTCCTCAAAATCCCCCCTAAATTAGAGCCCCGGTCTCCCCCGTATGGTCTAAGGTGGCCCCCCCTGGGGCGCACCTACCATAAAAATTTCGTCCCTGTACCTCTTCCCGTTTTCCTGAAATTAATTATTTCAGATTTTCCTTCTCCCATTCTCCCCTGGCCAAACGTGGGGTGGTACGGGGTCCCGTTTTCGTCCATGACCTTCTTTTTACCCCGGCTACATTCCCTGAAAAGTGCGGCCCTCTACCTATACGGGAACATGCCAGAAGAAGGAGCATTACGTTACATACCCGAACCTGACGCGTGACGGCTGGGTCTCATTCAACCCCCACAAAAGAAACGCAAAACACGCACAAAGAAGTTTTCACTTCAAAAACGTGGAAATTAACCTAAGGGGTAAGAAGATATTTAATTTTCTTAAATTTGAACGGTCGGCCATGTTTTTTCAAGATGGCGTTTTTAGCTCACAACGGATTTTTTAGGATTTTTATATATTTGTTCCTGAACATAAAACCTATCGACTACCATTGAAAAAAAAATGTCCCCTTACACTTCATTGAAAAAATAAGATTTGCCTGGTCTATTTCTACGTCTAGAAAGATCGCACCTGTCGCTTTCCCGCAGTTGAATCCTTTAGTGATGTGTTCGACTGCCTTGAGCAGCAGTAACTCTGATGAATGTCCTGCCCTGAATCCATACAGGATGCTTGAGATTGTGTTTTGCTCTGTCAGCTCGTTGTTAAGTCTCCTTAGTATGGCTCGCTCTGCCACCTTTCTAACAGCCAAAAGGAGACTGATAGGCCTATAATTTGCAGGATTAGTCTTATCCTTACCTCGCTTAGGTATTACTATCACCTCAGTCTCCTTCCACATGTCAGGGAAGTGTCCGAGTCTCATCATCGCGTTGATGATGTTAGCGGTTGCTGTTATACCTGTTCTCGGTAGCTTCTTGAGCATTTTGTGTGTGATCTTGTCCGCTCCTGGTGCTTTTCTTGTCTTCAGCCTTTTTATGATGCCCGCAACCTTAGCTGGTGAGGTCGGAACATCATACCTAGGCTTAATTCGTCGCTGCTCTTGGCGCATGACTGTTTCTTGGACGTCCTCGAGATGTTCCTCATCCTCGTCAGGATGTTCGTTTAGTCTGCCTTAGTTCTGCACGGTTTCAGCGAGTAGTTCCGCCTTATCCACGTCGGCGTAGACCAGGTCTCCTGCTCCGCCTAAGGGCGGGACAAAAGTCCTGGGATTGCGCAGTGTGCTCTGCATCTGCCAGGCTGATTCCTCTAGGCTCAGTTCCCTGAGTTTGTGTTGCCAAGATTCGTCTCTATGCGCCTTGAGTCTCGTTTTTGCCGCGGTGCTAGTTCAGCGTGACTGTGTCGTCTCTGCCGGTTCTTGCATAAACTCGCATAAGTCTCCTGTTCTCTCGGATCATGTTCTTGATCTCGTCGGAGAGATCATCATGTCGTCGAGTGTTGGAGTGTTCTAGAGCAGTATTCGTCCAATTTGGGTATTGTCTTTAATTAGGTTCTGGTATCTATGCCAGTTGGTCTCCTTTCTTGTTCTCAGGTTGGATCTTGCAAGTTTTAGATTGACGCACAGCATTATAGGGTTGTGATCTGATGTCCCTTCTACTATGGTCTCTATGTCCGTGTCGAATCGCACGTTTTTAGGAAGTGCTATGTCCAGAATTTCGGGCCTTCCCGCCGGATTATGTCGTTGCAGAAGTTCTTGGACTTCGATCCTGCGACATCTGAGGCTACAGATGTTCCACGACATAATTATGACGATGTCTTTACTGTCCATTCAAGGCGGAGAAAGCTTCCTTTACCATTTTTTGGAGCAATGGTACCATCATCGCCATAACCTGATCTTGAATCCCGTTCTTTATCGGTGCCATGCCTGAGACTGCAGGCGTTGATTCGGTCGCTTTCTCTTTCTTGTTTTTGTCCGCCGGCCTGGGCGTACCTTGGACACCCTTTTGCCTGAGCGGCGGGATATTACCCGCCGGTCTAGGCGTCGGATTTGTCGCTGGCCTGGGCCGTTTTTGGGTCCTCACTTATTGTTGTGTCTTCTTAGGGAACTTCTCGCATCCCTTGTAGTTGGCAG
>JAEQML010067425.1:0-19088 GCA_016904865.1 Pissodes strobi
CCGAAGGGTCTAACTAGAAGAACTCTCTTTTCGTTTCCGTCGATTTAGCTTTCTCCTTCCCCTCCTTCCTTCAGATCAAGAAATAGTATTGGGCTGAAACATGCCAAGTGATTTCGATACAAGGAATAATTCTAAGATAATAAACGACCTAGTTCTCGTTTATTATGATGGTAAACGACGGCGGAAGCCACAATTAATGAGCTAAAATTAAGTTTTTCAAGAAATGCTAGGAAATACTCCTAAGAAAATGATAAACCTTTAGAAATCTAAATCGAGAGCGACAATCACGGGAGGATAGCCCATTCCTATTACTCGGAACGAACAACCGACATTACAAAAACTGCAGCATGTCGTGTGAAGAGATAAATATATAAAGTAGAGGTCCCAAAACGATTTAACGATCTCACCGGTGATTGGAGACCGGCAACCAAGGGGTTCCAAAAAGTTAAGCTAATGCAGCGTAAAAGCGGGTTTTATTAACAGAATTCCTTAAAATATAAATCGGTTCGCTGGCCGTTCTACGGTAATGTTAAATAAATCAAACTAAGCTATCCTAATAAGAATGTGCTTCACTTATCAATTAAAATAAATATAGTCACAACGTGTTATAAAAGCTAATACCAAATATATTGTTAACCTATGCTTAGAATAGAGTTAATTTACATTATGAAATGCGGCAATTTCAAGCTTATTGTCAGCAAATCGAATCAATAAACCGTTGAGTGCAAATTACAGCATCCTTTTTTGCTAAATGCGGCGTATAAAATGAAATTTAAAAATATTTGACACTGGCAAAATCGGACTGTTACAACTTAACGGAGCCAAGAAAATGATTTAAGAACTTCAAGAGGTTTGTTCGTTTGGCGACCATGTTACATTGGCAACTCCGAAGCAACCTGGAGGAACACCAAACAACATCCTAATGCTTAAAGTGGATTCTTGGAAAAATGAGCTTCGGCACTATCAATTTGCCTTAACCCTCCCGAAGTCACTATTTTGACGACCTGCACAGTGCTGCGGCCTGTTTCAACTAAGTTCCATATTTTCTCAGGAGATGTTGGCCCAAATCTTTCGTGACGATCTTTCGTTATTGAAAAAACGATTAAAACGCGGTAACTGGTTTTTTAATTGAAAGCGTTTTGGAATGTCTCCTAGGAAAACCAAGCATTTATTTCTCTCTAGTTCTCTGATCCTCATTCTCTAGTTCTCTGATCCTCATCTCAAGTTGCCTAACACCTTTCTTTGTTAAGTCATATTGCCTTTGGGTTACAGTTATAGTTGGCCACGCTTTTTTCCTTCAAGCTATGTGAAAAGCGTCTTTTCTGCGTAATTTACAGAATATTCAAAATCTCTTTCATCACATTCTTGAAATTTATTCAGATATCGATTCAAAGTAGAACGACTATCCTTAAGTATTTTTAAAGCATCTCTGTGTGGTATTTTCTTGTCTGGATCATCAGAAAGAATTGCATCAAGTGTCTGTTGTAATGTAACTGGATCAACTAGTTGCCTATTTTGTGGCCCAAGATACATGACTCTATATTTCAACCAAATTGGCTACCATCACCACAACAAACCGTCTAATTACAAGATTATATGCTTAATCTACTTATCAAATGGTAACGAATCCATTGATTATATGCAAAATATATTCTGCGCAGTTTCTAGTAGCTTCTGAGTCATACTCTGTATCTATCGAAAAAAATTACTTTTTACCCGAAAAGCAGAAATTAATTTACTGGTGCGTGGATCTTAGCGCGATCGCGTTGAACGACAAGGTCAATGAGAAATACATAGTTTGGCGGTAGCTCACTAGACAGAGAAACGTCTCGAATATTAGAACTGACCCAAGATACATCATGGTATTGGTACAACACCCTTCCCGAGAGATTAAAAAACTTACCCGAGGGATGTGCAATCCTGAAGTGTAGTGTACGCCAATAGCCCCGTCCAAAGATATCACACTTTAGTGTAAGATTTTAAACTCGTTTAGAGAAAAGGGGATTTATGAACCCTGGTCTCACGCCCCTTACCCGAACGCATATTTACATTACCTCCCATAATATACATTAGGGATTTTAACTGAATTCATGATTATGTTTCCTTCCACGCAAACGCGATCGGTGCGCGTTTATTAGCTACAGCGCTGCTCTCGTGTGTAGGATTTTTTACAGTTTTTTTGTATCTTGGGCATGCCTTGGGTTAGCTCCTAAAATGGTTGCGCCCCGGTAGCGAGCGAAGCGAGCAGACGACCGTGCGTGAAGTTAACAGAAGATACTTTTAATGTATTTGTCCAGCGATTTGCATGTCTTTATGTTCCAGGAAAAACCTGGGGATGTAGACCAGAAATCCTATGATTGATGTAAGCAATGATATTAAGACTTTAGGGGTTGATTGTCTGGTTCAAGGAAACGGAAAAGCAGAGCATAAAATCAGCTCTGCGCCGTGCTTACGCCTGGCGTGCGTAAGCAAAACAGGCGCAACGAAAGCTTGTCCAACAGCAGCAATCGAGGCAATTGTGGGTCTCGCACCTCTACACAATGTTGTAAGGCGAGCAGCTAGACACGCAATGACTAGAATCACAAGAGAGGGAGCGGGCAAAGGACGGTGGTTTAGAAAGAGTGAATTAACATCCCTGACAAAGCATATACCACTCTTGGGCTCCCCAGGACGATATAGTCAAAAGATACAATTTAAAAAAATACTTCTCACATTGCAGACGGGTCAAGAACTGAACAGGGGACCGGAGCCGGAGTATTTAGTAGTGCTGGCAACCGAAGACGGTTTTTCGGATAGTCGGTTAACCGGTTTCGGATTATCCGCGGTTTTTCAAAAAACCGAAACCGGTTAACCGGATACTCGGTTAACCGATTACCCGATTTCTCGTTTAACCGATTAATCGATTAACCGGTTTCTCGGTTAATCGATTATTCGGTTATCTCGTTACATGACACTGGGCCACCGGGTTCTCAAGTAATGGTAAAAAAGATAGAAAGTAAAGTAAAAACTGGGTATTTGGAATCGTAACATACCACATACCTACTGGACGGTGATTATATTTGGAAATGCTTTTAGAGTGCGATTGAAAAATAATATCTACCTTTAATAGAATACCTTTATATTTATTTAAGTTTTAAAAAATTGTAATATTTTTGCTGCTCAGAATTTATATCCATTGTAATTTGTAATAAACAATATTTTTAATTTAATTATTATCTTGGGGTTTATTTCAATAACGACCAAAAACTGGAATAAATTTGGTTCACTAGAATTTAATGATTGTGCCCTAATCGGCAGGGAAACTGAACTAATGGAAATATGCTTAAGAACAAATTATAAATTATGATTAGCATACGACTGTGTTAACCGATTAACCGGTTATCCGATAACCGGTTATCCGGATACCCGGTTTTCACTATTATTCGAATACCCGGTTTTATCCGAAACCGGTTTTTAAGAAAACCGAATAACCGGTTTCAACTTTTCACGGTTTTTGCCAGCACTAGTATTTAGGCCAGGAACCAAATTCTCCGAAGCAATGAGAAGGCGCCCGGACATATACCAGGCGGAAATTAACGCCATAGGAAGATGTGCGCAGTTCGCGAGAGAAACCACATGAAGAAAAAGATTGTCATTCTCTCGCAGACATTCAAGCAGCCATCAAAGCGCTGAGCTTACCAACAATCAGCTCCAGAATGGTATGGAAATGCCTAGATAGGCTAAACGAACTCGGCAAGAATAACGAACTATCCCTTCAATGGATACCAGGATACGCTGGGATAGAAGGCAACAAAAAGCAGACCAATTGGCAAAAGTAGGTGCACAAACTCCGCTTTATGGACCGGAGCCTTTCTGTGGCATAGGGATGCACACCTACAAGGAAGAATTCTGGAAAGAAGAGCGAATCAAATGGATCAGTCTATGGATACGCCATCCAGGGTTAAAGCAATCAAAGATGTTTCTAGGGCCCCTCACCCAGGAATATCAAAAAAACTTATAACACAGTAACAACAATCTCCGCATCCTCACCGGCTTTCTTGCCGCCGGTTGAGAAGGTACCTGTAGAGAATAAAAATTGAAAACGTTGCAACACGTTTTTCCTAATAAAGTTAAAAGGTAAGCAAGTAAAGATTTTAATTAAAAACAAACCTAACACCGAAAAGTCGTATTTGCAATACCCGGCTCCGGGAGTGGAGTTCTAGAGCGCCACCAGTTCTTGCCAACTTAACAAACAAAGAAACTCAATCTTAACTTAACAAGAAAACAATCTAAATTTACGGATCAATCTATTTGCTTCTAGGTTTTTTTTTAAACAACAACAATCCTACAGTGAAATTTTTGCAATTTAAAGGCAAAGGAATGTCAAAAGACTATTAAGTAATTAATAATAGTGGTACAATATGATGATTGTACGGAGACCAATTCTGTTGTTAACTTGGTACTGTATGCCTTACACCTAAACGCTCTAAACACTACAATCCAAAGTGATCACTTTGGTTTACCTAAGCTTATTACATATACGTATGCGTGCGCTAGTAGCTGCACCAATTATAAATGTTGCAATAATAATATCAATTAATGAAAGGCCAAATTAATTATATCAATCGACCAGATAAACAAATGAATAAATGAAATCAATTTAACTTAAAGCTTGTCCGACAAGAGTACATTTAAATTTAAATATTAAAAAAAAACTATTATCAATTGACCAGAAAAATAATTGATTAAATAAACTTAAGCTATCTTAAAACTCGGCCAACAAGACTAAATTTATATTTAAATATTGAAAACGATTATTAATCGGCAGAAAAATTATCAATAAAATATATATCAATAGTAAGAGATTACACTAGAACCTAGTCAACCATACCTTATTAGATCCGGTTCGTCAAGCTCAGGAGGGGAGGTAGGAAGTACCTCTGGTGGAGGCGCCGGGCACCTGTAGCAAAACCCAGGTACTGCATTGGCACTCGATAGCCCCGATGGTAAAACTGGCAGAGGACTCGATAGCCCGGTGATAAAACCCTGTAATAACCCAATACTAATTAGACGAAGCCCCTTATTTCAATAAAAAAACAAAAAATCAGTCCTTAATAATATAAACTTCCCATATGATCAAAACTAAAGTCACATTAAAATAAAAATTCAGATATGATAAAAGGAAATAGGTAAAATATCTCATGGAATGCAATGCAAATGGTGGTCAATGTAGAAAAAAGGTTAACACAGAAAAGGCAATTAAATCATTAAATTAGACAAAAAAACTTTAGCCGGAGGTTGGCTGGAGAATCAGCGGTCTCGATCATGTAAGATGAGCTCGGAAAGCCTCTAGAAATAATGGAAAATAGCCCTTAGCATCATGGCGTCCATGTGTTTCACAATCAATAGGGAAAAAATTAATTCCAGAAAAAGCTTACCTAGTGCAGTACAAATATCCCAATAACTTGGTAGTGTCGAGCACTGGTTAGGGACTCACTCACAGATCCTCTAGAAGGGTAGTATTAACATAATACAGAAAGTTGAGTCCACTATGACTGCACTAAAGCAAAATGCTTCCTCTCACACCGAAGGGTATTTCTAGAAGAACTCTGCAATTTGCCTTTCCACTTCCACAAGATTAGAAAAAAAAGAACGTCAAAATAGAAAAAGTGATAGAGCCGATAAATGCCAAGCGATTCTAACGATTCGATACGAGGAATAATTCTAGGATAATAAACGACTTAGTTCTCGTTTATTATGGTTGTTAAACGAGGGCAGAAGCCACAATTAATGGGCTGAAATTAAATTTTTCAAGAAATACTAGGAAATACTCCTAAATGAAATGATAAACCTATAAAAATCTAAATTGAAAGCAACAACTACGGGATGATAGCCCATTCCTACTACCCGGAACTACCAACCGAATATTACAAAAATTGCAGCCTGCTGCGTGGAAAGATGAATATGAGATTCCCAAGGCAGTCAGAGGTTCCAAAAAGTTATGAAATATTATCAGCCGCAGATTGAAATAAAGCAAATCAGTACCCCCAAAAAATTATGAAATATTCAAACCGAAAATAAAATATGAATTTGACGGATCTAATGTGAGGCTTAACAGTAGGCTTTATTAACCCAATTCTTAAAAATATAGAACGGCCAGCAAACATAATCAATGTAATATAAATTAAGCAAAGTTATACTAATAACATAATATCCTAATTTAGTGGTTTGATCAAACCTATGCGATCTGTGGCTCGCTTATCAACTAAAATAAATATAGTCACAAAGTGCCTGAGGGCTACATAAGAGAAAGGGATGATGAAAACATGTACTCAAGGCCACAACAGTGTTATAAAAGCTAGCACAAATATATCATTAATCTATATGTAGAATAAAATTAATTTACATTAGTAAATGCGGTAACCTTAAACTTATTGATAACAAATCAAATCAATAAATTTATAATTAATTAAACGAAGAGGTCAATACTCAATAATTCTTACCGCAAAATATAGCATCTTTTGTTGCTAAATGCAGCATATAAAATGAACTTAAAAATCTTTTACACTGGCCAAATCAGACTGTTACAACGTGGGCAGTTGCCGGTTCTGTGAGGGGGGGATGAAACCCCAGAACACCTTCTCACGGAGTGCAAGGCGGTTGCGAACAGGCGAATGGAGTGCTGCGGGTGCTGCATCGTCGAACAGGAGGAACTTTCATCCATAGTACCATTCAGACTACTTGTTTTGATCATCACTGAGGCAGGTCGCAGTGTACTAATACCCCCCAAGATCCTTCATTCATTCATGGTTCATTACAACAATTGTTTTCAACAGCTCTGGTAATGTAGTGGTCATGCACTGTGCTTGCGATGCGGGTGGCCAGGGTCTGATTACCGTCGGTGAAAAAACCTGTTTTTTAAGGTTGTGTTTTTTTTTAAGTTAGTGAAAAAACATTTTGTAGTTCAGGTTAGTAATGTGTAATAATAGATTGCCTTATAATACGAACGTAAAGTAACCAAATTAGCGCTAACGTATGAAGAAACGTAATGGGAATTCAGTTACAATACCTAACAGGTCACCGCGACCAATTGCGCTATAGTAAGAGGGAATGTCGGACGAGCCTTCATTAAGTTTCTGATCTTAGGTCGAGAACTTATCCATAAATGATAATAAGGAAATTTGCCTTACATTCTTAAGTTGTCACCAGTTATAGTAATGGTTTTCAGTTTTTTTGGCGTTTGAAGGTCATAATGCTAAGTAACAAATATGTAAACTGAATGTGACTGCTTCAAAAAGACAGCAGCTAGATAAGAATTATCTGAGAATGGCCTATGAAGTTTTTTGATGTAATTTTGCACATATAGTTGTAGTTGAACTATTCGTTTTGGTTGCGAAATATCTAAAAATACAAATTGGTCTGATAGGAATCCGCCAAAACCTTAACTCACTATCTAAACGTTAATATTTTATATAAAACCTCAATAAAAATATATTTGTTTCAGCCTTTTAGGATTGGTGGCGTGAAAGTATATGACAAAAATATTGATAGGAATGAAATAGTGATGGATTTGGATATCTTGTAAGTTTTTAATGTATAAATTATAAGTTCCCTATACAATATCTTCCATCTTGTAGTTACGCAGGTGACTGTGATGTTTCGTTTTATTTGTCTGGGATGAAAGGTGGCATAAGGGATTTCCAGGTATGTAACATGTTGAATAATATTGCGGATACAATAGTATATTGTGCAACAAGGGCTGAAATTATACTTTTCACACGAGTGGAATAGTAGGCGAGTATCACAAAGTCGATTGTCAAAAAGGTTCATACTCTATACTTTTTCTACAACTACAACTATAACAATTGTCCATTACATCTTTTTACACGCCGCGCCGTGTGGATAGTATAGCTATTAGTGTGTCTTTAACCATTTTCAAGTAAATTGTTAAAAGTGTATATATATTGCAAGCGTTTTCTCTCATGCACTCATAAAAGATTGAAGACAGTGGTAGGGTGTACCATCGACTTTTAGCTCTTTAATCCTCTTTATAAACATATTTAGTATTATTAGCATAATAAAATAGAAATAGTACCCCAAGCCACTCTGTAACCGGTGAATGAATAATAGAGCCATAAAATGCAAATGAAGGATAAGCAGTGAATCGGCGCACCATTGTCGGAGAGCTGGGCTCTAATTTATAATTTGATTTAATACGTAATGTGGGTGTTATATTATTTTTCGGTTGTTTGAATAAGTACATGTATTCACCAAAAACAGTTTTTATGATTTTTTCTTAACGTTTGCTGTAAAAAAATCCATATGCCAAAGAAAATTGTAATCTTGCATACTTATAGGAAATAACAACAATTTACAACAAAATTAAGGAATTGTATTGAAATAGGCCAATAACAGAGTCTAATAATTAAATATCAACAGAATTATCTTCGGAAAAATATGAAGAGACTTCATGTCGTAGCTAATAATTAAAGTCCCGATTTTGCGGACTACTTCAAGATCCCACATCTGCTATAACATGTTTTATAGCGTTTTGCCAGTTTTCCGCAGTTATATTCTTCAATGAATCCATTGTTGTAGATTCGATCTTGGTCGATTTTCTAAACAAACAGATAATGCTAATAGGCACTAAAAATTAACATAGGGACTAGCTCTAAAGTGAATTTGTAAATAAAACAAAAACCTTTAGCATTATATGAACACTACTATGTACACTATATTCACCAATTATTGACGAGCAACGTTCAATCGTTCAGCAGTTTATCTTCAAGACAGGGGAAAGTCACTTAAAAACACTTACTAAGTCTCTCCTTAGCTTCTATATACAATGTACTTCAACTTCTTATGCAGTCATTGGCATATGTTAGCATGACAGGGATGCCTTTGTGAGAATGCGGTTTTTTATACACGCAGCAATGGATTCTAAAATACGCTATGCAGATCGCATAGGTAGACTAAACTCCGTGTAGTGGAAATAGCACTTACGAGAAACTTTATATTATAATAAAGCAGATGATATTGGCAGAGTGCCAGGGACGCCGTTTACCTTTCGGCTTTTGAGAGAGTTATTGTAAATGAGTGAGTTTACTTACATGGCCGAGTGCCATAGGGAACGCTTACTATAGCCAGAGGTCTCTGCTATAGCGTCTTACCTTTGCCGGATATGGCCGGGAGCCAATAGATTACTTGTAGGATTGAGTGACTGTAAACAATTGAGTTTACTTACATGGTCGAGTGCCACAGGGAACGCTTATTATATTATGTCTTACTTTTGCCGGAGATGACCGGGTGCCAATAAATACCTTTACTTGTAGGCGTAAGACGACTACGACGAGCTGTCGCAATGGCAGAGTACCACAAATGCCGTTTGAGATAGAGATGTTGAGAGATTAGGAGGTCTCAACACGTGAAACTGCATGGCATGACCGATGGCCATGCCACCGGGAGCGCGCACACAGGGCGGCTTTCTTGTTTGGGGGTCAAGAAGCTACTGAATTGTAGAACGTGAGAACTAGAACGCGTTGTCTCCTCCCCTTTTGGCGGGAGAAGCTACATTACATCGGACATAGCAAGAGCAAATAATGTAAATACAGAGAAGTTATATAAAACTTAACATCAGCGATTGTCTAAAATAAACTTATGAATTTTACCACAAATCTGGTCGAAATACGTTAACCAGTATTTGTAAAATTCGATTATTTCAGATCGGAAATTTAGAGAAGCTAACTTGATTGCTTCTGTTTTCGCTATGAGGCACAGTAATTGGCCGAATCGCCGAATGCGTTTCTGCTTGTGTAGCTGACACGCCTTGGGTTTCGAAATACATCGAGGTCATTGGCCTAGCACAAATTATGCAGTTCGATGCAGGACTGCTTCTGTTGAAATTGCCGATTAACTTAAAGAAAATTGTTTTCTTGTATTACGCTACCGGGCGCAGATGAGTAAACGTTGTAACAAGAGATGGCGCTAAGAGTATCGCCGAGGTACAGTTACTTTATACAAGACAGTGGCGACAAGCAGCAATTTAGCTCCGCCCATTCGCCATTAGGAGGCAAAATTTATGGCGGGTTTATATTATTAAGATAAGATATTCAGATATTTTCTTTCAAATTAATTATTTTCCAGAATATCTACCTATAAAATATGACATTAAAATCATAAAATATTGAGTAAAACGAAATTTTAATTTAATCTGTTTTATCGAAAATCCGGATAGCATAAAGAATCACCGTTATGAATAAAAGATGTGTGTTTAGGCCAGTTTGCTAATTTAATAATTATTGTTATACTATATATTACACTAAGTAATAATGTTTTTTAAAAATGTAGGCTTGTATTTTTAAAAATAAAAACAGCAATTAATTATAACTATTTATTTTTTTATGCTGTAGGTTATGAAGATTTTTAGATGACTAAAATGTCACTAGTGTTTATATTAGGGCTCGGAATTGTATTCGAATATTCGACTATTCGTGTTTTCTGTGGAATAGTTATAACTTATTTTCAAGATTTTTTGAGCTCTCTTTATAAAAAAATTTAAAGTTCGCTTCTTAGACTGCATTTTACTGTTTTTGCGGGAAGCAGGAACTTTTATCAAGAATGACTGTTTGTCGAAAAAACGACATTTTTAGTGCATGTCATCTAATCTTTGGACCCTCTATCCGTTTCTGTATGTTGCTGTACATAATAACATGTGCTTTGTTTTAAAATATAATATTTAGATTATGGCTCGGAATTGTATTCGAATAATTCAAATATTTGAATATTCGACTATTCTAAATTCGAATTTTTCGTTAGTTAAAAAATTCGACAATTTGAATACATATTCTACTATTTGAATATTTCACTATTAATACTTTGCCTTAAATATTCCGCAAAGTTGTATAATGAATTCATGTCACTGAAATTAAGATTAAGCCCAGAAAAATTGTTTTTTAGTATAGTAGACACTTATTCGCCATAACTTCCATCCGAGCTTCCATCACTGTTTAACACACAGACACTAAAGATTTATGTTGTTATGAAACTCCCTAAATGTTTTTAACCACACTATATTTACAACGAATTAAAGTTACACCAATAATTACGTTCTTATAAGGCAAAAAGGGACAACCTAGATACGAAAATTTTGCCTCGTCCGCCATGAGGAGGCAAAACTAGCCCGGCCAATAAAAATCGATACATCGATTGTCGCCACTGTCTTGTATAAAGTCACTGTACGCCGAGGTTTTTAAGAGACATTCTTTGCGAACACAGTGACGTGGAATGTTAATATAATACAAATTAAAGCGTTAGACTTGAAAACATGTTCAAATGGTTTTTGAACATCCATCAAGTGTTGTCGTATTTCTTGGATCTTAAAAGTCTTTTTCATAGCAACTTAACCCATATAAGCTCTATCAGGTTCAGCCCACAGTGATAGGTGGGTAAGCAAGGCGCAATAGTACCTTGATCTTTTGCGATATCATCAATAACAAACCAACTAGCCCAAACTTTGATTTTGTGCTGCATAACAATTTCCAAACGTTCCTTCTTCACCACACAATTCAATATCTTCTGCTATAATCTTCGTTTTTCCCATGAAATTTTGGGAAGCTTCACTACTAATCTAGAATTATAGTTGGTCCATCACTATTACTGAATTACCGGAAATATTTAATATTCCATCATTTGCATAAAATATTCTTCGAAAACGTCAGCAGTAATTTCTTCGTGGTAATCATTAATTCAATTCGATTAAAATTCCAATAGCGTTCATCAAAAAATTTATTTTTACTTCCTGTATTGGTTATAATAAACCTGCGCCCCTTTCCAGGTATTAATCCCGCTGAGCAGCCCGCCATGACAGCCTATCAAGGACCGATGATATTTCTATCTTACCAGACTTTTGATACGGTCTGCTCTTTTTTCAGCCAAGTTTCACCAAAATAATAGTATATTGTGTAACTAGGAGGAAAAGCAAAACATTCCTGGACGATTATGGTAATTGCTGGACGAGGCGCAGCTGAGGCCAGCAACACAGGAGTCCAAGAATGTGCTTTTCCTACGAGTTGCCCACATTATTTTTTATCCGATCGGAATTAATTGTAATACGTATTTATAAAAATAGAGCCAAATATTACCCTAAATAAAAACGGTGTTTTAAATTGAAACTCAACATAATATCAAGTTTTGAATCGAGCGAGCTTGGAGTTTATTACGTAACTAGGGAAACCACAGCTATATCTTTCTTTTGATAAACGTCAGATCTGACAAACAAGGTGTTTAAATATGAAAGAAATTTTATATTCCCGGCCTAGGACGGAAATGTTGTACGTACAGTTATTGCATGTTGCCAAGCAACGAATACAATATACTGGAATCATGACTTTTGAGATGAGAAAGCACATCGGAAAGGTATAGTTTCTCGTCCGATCGGATAAAAACAATTTACACTGAGGTTCTTACATTTTCTTTCTTGTGTAAATCTATAAATATTCGCTTCTCCAATTCCTACCCTATTAACATAGGTCGTAATTATACTGCCGACATGACTTGCAGGTATACGAAAGCACCATGGACGTTCAGTATGACGGTTTTTCTCGCAGAGAATAGCATAGCATATAACATTTATTCAGGACAATCTAAGATACATGTCATCTTAAGCCTACGTATACGAGTCTACAAAGTAGCTCTGCGCGTTTACATACGCCGTCGCATGCATCTCAAGCAGATGCTTCTAGAACCCCGCAGCACACGCAAGCGAATCCTGGGCTAATGTTCTCCCGGACTCATATGCTTGCAAGCAGGTGGCAATGCTTTAATAAACTAATCTTTCCTAGGCGTAGCTTTTCAAGGGTATTTTCAGTGTGGATTACATACAGATGGCAATAGAGCTGGTTGATAGGTTTGAAGGAAGTAAAAAGATGAGGAAAGGTACATATAGGGAAAACAGACAGAAAAACCCCATGTCACGGTTGACTAGAAAGACACTCACACATTCAAACATACACAGGTAATGGGCTACCTATTAATATGTAGACCTGGTGAGGGGTTAATTGCAATGGTAACCGTAACTTGGCGATGCTAGGCCATTCTGTCCTTGCCGGAGCACAGGAGCGCAGAGACGATTCGCAGTTAGCCGAGCTGTCCATATATATGGTTGCCAGGTCCCTCAGCAAGCCCCGCCCACCATGTTCTAACGAACCTGATTGGCGGGGCCCGCTGTCGGGAGAGGCGCCGTGAAATTTCTGTGCTCCTGCTGCCTGGCGGTAAAAGGACAGGTGGCTGAGGATGTTCTGAAAGGGATTTTAGGGAGTTAGGGGTGGAATTAACTACGGGGTCTGGGTTTCTGGAAAAAGATGGTGGTTCTTCGATGTATGGGCCCGTGTTTGGCTCTGAGCTCTGGATTGAACCTGGCGTCTCCGATGTTAATTGTTCTCGGCGAGTCGCGAACACCATAACTACGCGAGCTTATCTACGTACTCTTTACAATTACAAAGCAGAATATTACACTTCTAGGAGTTATAGTAACATAACAAGGTTTTTAATTAAATTACAATTGTATCATTATGATACTTACGTGCAAAGTGGTTCCTTTACATAGTAACATGAAAAACAGGAAAAACAGTACGTGTACACAGGATCATAGTCGTATTTCCTACATTTTTAATCTTAAATTATAACGATTAGCAGTTAATATGCTTTCACATGGCTGCAATTTTTAAACTACGAGAAGGAAGCGAACAAAGGAACATTCATAATTTTTTGAATCTAAAGGCTTTTGCCACCTTATGAGAAGCGCCATCTATTCCTATGGCGGTAGATTTGAATCACACTGCTTACAGGTAGGTTGATGTTGTACCCATGTTTCTAATATAATACTTTTTATTACGCATGCATCATAATCAACGATTATCGCACGCTGCAGCGTGCTTAAAATGATGTTTATGATGCGCCTACTTTTTTAAAGGTTGCTAAAACATTTGATCATGTCAAATGTGACAAATTAATATATTCGTCAATATATCCCTTAAGTTTAATATTTAAAACATTTTTGAGATTATGATGCATTCGTAATAAAAAATAGCGTATGATATACGTGTATAAGAGGCCTTAAAGCTCTTGCGACTTATAAAACACTCCGCTGCGCGTCGTGTTTTGAAATATATCGCGCGTGCTTTAAAGGCCCTCTTATACACTTATATCATAATATACTATTATGTTATTTTATATTTTATTATTAATTAATTAATCTAATGCAGAGAAAGGTGATATTTAAGGTGTGTCCGCGTTGTTTGCTGGATGCTTACATGAAGAAACGTTATTTGAAATATTAGAGTCACTGTTCTTAGCACTTTGATTTTTGTTAGCACATGTTAGTATATAGGAGTAAATCACACTGAGATTATCAACGTCTTTTCATTTATTGATGCTATTGTTATCTGAGTGAATTTCCACCATTTCTAAAAATTGTCTTTTCGTTGAATGGCTCTCAGTGCAAATTGCCTCTACATTTGCGTAATTTATGTCATGATTCGTCTCAATTACATGTTCTGACAGAGCACTCGTTCTTTTTTGTAATCTGCAGTCACTTTTATGCCTAGTAATTCTATCTTTTAATACAGTGGATGTTTGTCCTATATAGTTCTTCTCACAATCAATACATTTAATCTTATATACTACACCTGCTTTCTTCAGTGCTACATCTGAGTTTTTTAGCCTGGAAAAAGCTTACCAATTTTCATGGTATTGTTACGTTTTTCCCGTGGGTTCTTAACAGAATTACAACTTTGCTATTTTCAACTAATACTCTCTTTATTCACTACCACTGTATACAATATAACTCACTAAACTAGTCTTATAACTTTACCACTAATAACTATTCAACACCCAATGATTAACTGAACTGAACTAACTATCCGACCGACTAACGTTGGCCTTAGGTCTGCTTATATATAATCTCCAATCCATCACGAATATTCGGGAAGTATTCCGAGGCCACTCTATATGATCTCGACGAGGCCATCGAGACAATTCCAGCTATCCCGAAACTTCGCGGCGGGCCGGTCGATGATTCATACAGACAGAGAAGCGAGGGGCACGGCGGGGCGGCTAGTTTTATAGGGTAGCACAAAAACGTTCGGATGGTTGTTAGGCTAGCCGTAACATTGCCTCCCTCTTAATTCTGATCGTCCCGATCAGCTACTTCATGTCCGTGATATGCTTTCAACCTGTCGAGGTGGACAACTTTCAGTTTGCTTCTGGGGCTACGCTGAATTCTATACACAACGCCATTAATTCTTTTGATGACCGTATAGGGTCCTTCCCATACTGGTGTTAGCTTGGGAGATCTTCCTGTCTTTCTTTGCGGGTTATATAACCAGACTTTATCGTTCATCCGAAATCCCCTAGAGTTAGCTTGGAGATCATATCGAGCCTTCGTTCGGTCACTGGCGAGACGTTCAAACGGTAGTCCCACATCATTCTGTTTCATCTTCTCACTGGATCTTGTCTGGGATCCTTGACTTGAGGTACAGGTTGAACACTGCTGGCACCATGATTTCACATCCTGGCAGTAGTTGACCCAGTAAAATCTGTCGCGGATCTTGTCAATCATTTTGTTCACTCCTAGATGAGCACCAAACTTTCTATTATGTACTTCGTCCAGAACTTCCGATACCCTCTTCCTTGGTACCACTAACTGCGTCTTCACTACTTTGCCATCGGCGCTTTCCCAGGCTCGTTTAAGGAGTCCATTTTCAACTACCAGGGAGTCCCACTGAGCCCACAGAGATTTAAAAGTAGATCCCTTAGTTGAAATATCTCCCCAGCTTGGTCTTGGTTGACGTTCTTCCTTAGCTTTTAGTAGTAGTGCTATTTCATTATCCTCAAGCTGATCTTTCTTTAGTTGCCCTGTGGTCCACTGCTGATCAACCTTAAACCTGATTCGTCTAATGGGAGTGATTCCTTCTTGTTGGTCAATTCTTTGGCGATGTTTATAATTATCCTCACATGACCTTCTGGATAAAGCATCTGTATTACTAAGCCATCTTCCTTCCCTGTGCTTATCCTTAAAGTTATATTGTTTCAACTCTTCCTGACTTAGCTTTGAACCGCTGTTGTCTCTGTATGGAGCTGTAGGTCGTAGTTGTACTCGACAGTCTCTCTTGAAATGCCCAATGTTGCCACATATATAGCACTGATTTGAAACATTTCGGTTACGTGGCCTATCTTCTAGTGGCTCCCGGAATCTTTGTACTTGACAGTCCCTTTTGAAATACCCAGTCCTGCCGCATCTATAGCACTGATTTATAGTTTTTCGATTATATGGTCTAACTTCTATTGGCTCCCGGAATATCCGTACTCGACAGTCCCTTCTGAAATGTCCAGTCTTTCCACATCTATAGCACTGATTTGATGTATTTCGGCTATGTGGTCTATCTTCTATTGGCTCCTGGAATCTTTGTACTCGACAGTCCCTTTTGAAGTGTCCAGTCTTGCCACATCTATAGCACTGATTACGGTTGTATGGCCTAACTTCTAGTGACTCCCGGAATCTCCCCGTGGCCTGAAGAACTTCGGTTAATTTCTTCAAAATGCCGCCCATTTCAGTTAGTTCACAATTGTTCACCAAATTTTCTTCCTTGATGGATACGTCCCTGATTGCTGGCTTAGAGATGTTACAGGCCGTCTCGATTTCCAGAGCTCTACCCAAAACTTCACGGCTGCTATCAACTTTGGTTTGGCGTAGCATTTTCTGAGTTTCTGGATCTCTAATACCATCCACGAAATATTGGGTAGCAAGTTCCTCTTGAAATTCCTCTGTCGCTCCCGGGTAGGCCAATTGAATGAGACGTCTAATGTCTGCCTCAAATTCTTGCAGGTTTTCACCAGGCTTCTGATGTCGGGACTTAACTTGTGCCTGATACAGTTGTCTTCTATGTTGGTCTCCAAATCGTCTCTCCAGGGCAGCTGCAAGTATGTCATATTTCCCTTGTTGGCTGATGGGAATGGTCTGCAGTAGTTCCAGGGCAGACCCACGAAGCGCTACCACTAGTGATGTAGCCATTTCTTCGTTATTCCAACCGTTGGCAACAGCAGCGGCTTCAAATTGCCTTCTGTACATTGTCCAAGAGGTTTGACCGTCATACGTTGGAGGTTTGATGTTATGTCCTGTGGCGAATACCCTCTCGGTGGGTCCTTGATTTTTTAGTGTGGTAACTTCTGCCTGAAGATTCTTCATTTCCTTTTGTATATTGTCTACTTCTTTTTCAAATTTCTCATTTTGCCCGTCCAAAATTTTCTGAAGCCGGTCCTGTTCTATTTGCCTTTTATCTTCTTGGTCTTGTAAAATTTTCTGGAGCCGGTCCTGTTCTGCTTGCCTCCTGTCTTCTTGATCTTGTAAAATTTTCTGAAGCCGATCCTGTTCTATTTGCCTTTTATCTTCTTGGTCTTGTAAAATTTTCTGGAGCCGGTCCTGCTCTGCTTGTCTTTTGCCTTGTTGGTCTTGCAAAATTTTCTGAAGCCGGTCGTCCTGTTCTTGTTGCCTTTTGTCTTCCTGGTCTTTTAAAATTTTCTGAAGACGGTCCTGTTCTGCTTGCTTTTTATCTACCTGGTCTTGTAAAATTTTCTGAAGCCGGTCCTGTTCTGCTTGCCTTTTGTCTTCTTGATCTTGAAAATTTTTCTGAAGCCGGTCCTGTTCTATCTGCTTTTTACGTTCTTCCTCTTCCCGATCCGCTCGCCTCTCAGCATTTAAATTATCCCTAAAATCGGCCAACATTTTATTTATTTGCTCCATTTCCGCCGTTTGTTGCCTTGTATTGACCATAGAATGTTATAAAATTTTACCAGAATCCACCAATCAAACGGTCTCTTTGACGTACTTGTACTTCTTTCCTCGAAAAATACTTCGCAAGTCCGGTCCCTTCACAATCCGACTTCTCACACCAAATGTTACGTTTATCCCGTGGGTTCTTAACAGAATTACAACTTTGCTATTTTCAACTAATACTCTCTTTATTCACTACCACTGTATACAATATAACTCACTAAACTAGTCTTATAACTTTACCACTAATAACTATTCAACACTCAATGATTAACTGAACTGAACTAACTATCCGACCGACTAACGTTGGCCTTAGGTCTGCTTATATATAATCTCCAATCCATCACGAATATTCGGGAAGTATTCCGAGGCCACTCTATATGATCTCGACGAGGCCATCGAGACAATTCCAGCTATCCCGAAACTTCGCGGCGGGCCGGTCGATGATTCATACAGACAGAGAAGTGAGGGGCACGGCGGGGCGGCTAGTTTTATAGGGTAGCACAAAAACGTTTGGATGGTTGTTAGGCTAGCCGTAACAGTATGTTTTCCACAAATTTTAACATTAACTTGTTGCGTGAGTATTTTTTCAATTTTATGTGTAAGCTCTTTAACATAAGGTATAGAAAAATAATATTTAGGTTGATTGGCCGTAAGAAAAGCTGAAATGTCAGGAGAGATAGCTAAATTATAATGGTTATTATTGTCTTGATTAGATGGTGACCGCTCATTTATTTCCTCAAGCTGAGAATTATGATTTTGTGTACCGATAGAATTGTACAAGATTTTTTTTAAGAACCATTCAGGATATGAGTTATTTTTTAAAATGAGATGAAGTTTTTTTAGATTCTCCTCAATGCGTGATTGGTGGCAGATTTTCCGGATTCTGTTTCCCAGTCCCATTATTAGATTTATTTTCATTTTTTGAGTGTGGTAAGAATGGAAGTTTACTACAGAAGATTAAAAATGTAGGAAATAAGACTATGATCCTGTGTACACGTACTGTTTTTCCTGTTTTTCATGTTACTATGTAAACTCACTTTGCACGTAAGTATCATAATGATACAATTATTGTAATTTAATTAAAAACCTTGTTATGTAACTATAACTCCTAGAAGTGTAATATTCTGCTTTGTAATTGTAGCCTTGAAAAAGGAAACAATAAATTTCCGAAATCTTGGCGTTTGTAGAAAACGAGTTTCAATTCAGCCCTAGACCGTTACCCCAAGAATTAACAATCGTTTTATTCAACAAGTCGGTCAAGGCTACCCTCCCCATCTAT